>JAIFKI010000009.1:23352753-23608476 GCA_025389145.1 Misgurnus mizolepis
TTTAATTTATTACATTATTTATCATTAATCTAATTATATAATTTATTTATTGTTGTATTATTATTTTTATATTATATTAATTTCATTATATCTAGTAATTCCTTTCTACATGCTGTTTAATCGTTATTGTCTTCAGAAGTAGATATGGGTCTCCAATGGTCTCCATCTCAAGGTTTTTATTAACGTCACAAGAATGTTGTAAAACCGTAAATTCAGTTATTAAAATTACTTTTATGGGTCTTGAGAGAAAGACAGCAACAACAACAACTCTCAGAATTTCCAAATTAACATGCAAACTTATTGTGCTGAATCATCCAAAATGACATATGCTGCTGTAATGAAACAGAAATAAGCGAAACTGGCGTACAAGAAGTTTGTCTGCAAAGTTCTGATAACTTAAGGAAGTGACTGCACTCAGCAAAACTCACCAAAGCTTAACTCTCAACCAATTCCACAGCGTGCGTCAACAACCAGATTACACATATGGGACATCATAAAGTTGACTGGTAATCTTCTATTCCGGGAGTACATACAACTTGGTTGCAATTGTGCTTGAATATACATTTCCCTTCATGCCAAAAAGATTTATACGACCCAGAGGAAAGGTTAACATTAAATTTATGGGATTAAATTCAACATCCGTCTTCCTCCAAAGGTAAACTTTCCCTAGGAAATGCAATATATCAGCAAAGAGACGTTTTGCCGTGCGATTCATCATGAAGGGTCTCTCTTCTTCTGGAGGGTTGCTAAATAAATTCATATTTTTTGCCAGTCTCGGACCTCCGTCCAGAAGTCTGCCAAGAGCAAGACCACCACGTGTTTGAATATATTTGCATAAACCAGAACAACTTTGCAAATAATTATAGTAAAGATGACATCACCAATATAGTGCTACATTTATATTCAAAGTTTATCAAATCGAACCCAAAAGGAAACCAGAAACTGTCATTATTCTATCAAACTACAGTGATTTCTAATGAATGCGGATGAAGAGGTCTTCAAAGAATGCCACAAAATATTGCACTCTTTCATCTCAACAAAGATCATAAATATATAGCTCTGTGTCCCAAATCCTATAGGCTTCTTACTTATGCTAGGGCCACACCAAAAGATTTTTTTTCAGATCTTATTAGATTTTCAAAATGTGAGAGACCACAAACGATGAAAAAATTATGATTTGTAAGATTTGTTCCTATTGTGTGTGAATTGCTGCTTTGTTAGCATTTTAGGACTTCCAGTTATCTTTGTCTCTAAGGGTTTCTAAATGGGGTTTTAGTTAAATGCTTTAATAAAGATTTTGGGTTAACACAAGCTGAAAATATTTTTTGTGTTATTCTACAACATAAAATACAGTATTACCCACACTTGTGATTTTTAAAAGTGTTTGCATGTCTTTAACACAACATGATCTCATGGAAAGTCTGTTATAGTCATGGAAAAATATGATTAATTTATTCATGTCCATGGCACGGAAATCAGCTTTTTTTGTGCCTTCAGCATGAATGTCTTTGTTGTGCCACTCTCGCAAATTTCTATAAATCATGTGTTTTTTTTTTCGTGTCATTTTATGTATTTTTTTCTCCTTTTTTCCCTTTTGTCGCTTGGGGTTAGAGTTGGGGTTTGGGTTACCTGTAGGATGTCTAAAAATTTAACAGAAAGTGAATCTTACTCCATCCCCAAGCGACAATGGTAAGTAAATAGGAAAAAACTATGAGAAAACAATACATAAAATGACAAAAAAAAAAGAAAGTTGTGCAATGGACAAAACTATTTATAGAAATTCGTGCGAGTGACACGCCAAAGACGTTCGTGCTTAAGGCACGAAAAAAGCTGAATTTTGTGCCATGGACACAAATAAATTTATAATTTTTTTCGTGACCATTACACAACTTTCTGTGAGATCAGTCTGCTTTAATATGGTGGTTGCTTACAAGTTGCGGACAAGTCAGACCTATTAACCAATCAGATTTCAGAAAAAAAGTTTACAGTTTGTTTCAAGTTTAAGCTTAAAAACAGGATTAGCTACTTCTTAAACTTGTTTTACACTTTTTATTTCCCTCTGATTTTAGAGTTGGGGGTGTTTTTAGGTTTTATTTACAAAAGTGTTGTTCTTGGGTCATCTCTCACTTGGCAAAATCAGGTTGAGCACATGGGCTACAGATGTTGTTGGGGACTTAAGTCATCATGCATAAAAATCTTAAAAACTCTAGAAAAAAAGTAAATGGTACAAATGATTTTGAAAGACAAAACGTGTAAACTGAACACAACCCTTATTTTTGCAATAAATTAAAAAGCCTATGCACGTTGCCGAGGGAACCATTGCGAAGCTAACCTTTGGGCTGGCCTACACACAGTAAAAAAAATTGTTAAAGTTAACTAATATTTTTAAGTTGAATTAACTTATTTTAATTTTAAGGCAGCCATGTAACTTACAGTACTTTTTTAAGTTCAACCAACTAATCTTTTATCGTGCAAATAAATAAATATCCTTATATTAATCTTTATATTCTTCTTTATGTGATCTAAATTCAGTTTTACCCATTGTTTGGGTAATATTGCATCATTAGCTTAGCAACATGCTACGCTTTTGATGTCACATTTGGGTCGAGTCAGGTGTGTGGTTTAGGGCTGTCACTTTTGAGAAAAATCAAATTCGAATGGATTTCGAATATCATGCAATGCATCCGAATTTATTCGAATATCTAGGCGCCAACCCCCGTGCACGCATAAAAAAAACACCGTAATGGTGATTCAATCACAAAATTATTAACAGTGACAGTCATAAACAGGGCTGTCTGGATTACTTTTTTACTAAATGTTTGAAACAGCAGGTTATCAACGTATGAATAACAAACTTATATATATAAAAAAACGATTCAGAACAGTTACAAACAATAACGTGACAACTTAAAAAACGGAATTTGCGCCCACAGATTTCGGCAGAATTTAATGCCCGTCATTGACAAGCACACATATCCCGCGCTTGAGCGTGTTTGTGAGAAGAAGTAATCTCATTGACAACAAACACACATACATAGTCTATCCCGCGCATTTGTGAGCCGTCATTGACAAGTACATTAACCCTGCGCGTGCTGTTTGATTGTCCGTTTTTAATGATATAGTGCACAAACCATTTGAGACTTGAGATGAAATTAAACTCACCGCTGAGTTTCGTAGATCTCACTTGACTCTGTCGTCTATGTGACGCGCGACAGTTAGCACATGATCATTTCAAATCCGTTTAAGAGACATGCTATTGTTGTTTAATATAAAGTTTACATTGCGTTGTAAAAATGATGAAATTATCTTCATATATGCTAATTTCATAATGCGAACGTATTAACACAAGCTTTTTATTCTGTTATAATATTTAACACTATAAACTATATGTCATTTTATATACAAACTATAATTCTATCTTGACATGCACATGAGGTTCATTTTGGTCTCATTTGATTTCCTCTCTTGCGCACAGTTGCCGTCGTCAGTCTCACTCTCAGCCTCCTTCCTATTACAATTGTGTTACTGTAAAAAATGCGCTACACATGGCATTTAAAAAACCGGATGGTTTATTTATAGTTCGAATACGGATATTTAACGTCATGTTCGAATGCATATTCGAATATCGAATAAAAAGTGACAGCCCTAGTGTGGTTTGTGTACGCAGATCTATTTATTTGTATACTTGTTGTAATACTAGTTGCTGCCTATAGTGTTCAGTCAATTGGCATGTAGCTGCCAGCTGAATTTAGTCCATAAAGACAAACAATGTGACAACTCACCTTATTAAAGAAATCTGTATCCAATGTCACCAGAAACATAACAAAAGATGTCCCACTGGCCAAATCCTAAGACCTAAAGTACCTCAAACAACGTCTGACGTCACCCAAGTCTTCACAAGGGAGGGTGTGATGTTGAAATGTTACTTTCACACAGTCACAAAAACGATTCACACAGTTAAAGCTCGTAAATTAATCCCTCGATGGTGAATGTCACACATTTTAATTAATCACGCTTGACTTAGACTGCCAGAGTTTGAAAAGAAATGTCACTATGCCAAGATTATTTATGCCTTCAAACATTTTAGGAGCTCAATCAAGCTGCTAGACGCGGTGGGAGGGGGGAAGATATACCTATCAGAAACATACAGCGATGCATCACACCATTGAGTCAGGAGTAACTGCGCTACTCACCTTACTCAGAAACCCTTGGCTGAGATTGTTCTCACGACTGATCATCTGGGAGCAATTAAATCAACTTTAGCTAGACCCATGCGTGACTCCCTTCAAAACTGACACATTAGGGGGCATTCGGGTTGCTCAGGTGTAAAGTCGAGACCCCCGAGAGCTTTGTAAACGTTCTCTCAGGTAGCATTCCATTGTTTTTATCTGCAAACAAGTTTATGTTAAAACATTTTGTTACACTGTAAAAAAAAAATTCGTAGAAATTACAATGTTATTGCAACTGGGTTGCCGGTAAATTACCGTAGATTTACATTTATGTTATTTACTGGCAAGAGTTTGTTCAAAGTTAAATACATTTTAAATATTAACAAGTCCTTATCTTTACAGAATAAAACTATACAATAACAGCCTCATGCAAAGCATTCTGGGAACCAGAAATCATCATCAACCTTTTTCTGTTTTTTTACTTCAGATTTTGTTTTCCAGAATGTTTTTCTTAATGCTGTTTTTTTAGTTTTACTCTGTAAAGACAAAGACTTGTAAATGTTTAAAGTTCATTTAACTTGAACAAAATGTTGCCAGTAAAAAACATAAATTTAAATCTACGGTAAGTTACCGGCAACCCAGCTGCAATTTCTACGGAATTTTTTACAGTGTACTGCAAGCCATGTTTGTTGTGTGAGAAGACCAGTGGAGGATGTAATTTTAAAAAATAATGTGAAATTTGATTTGTTAAGTGACCTGACATCAACATTTTCATCTGATTCGGTTAAATAGCATTTTCTGGGTAAAACTTTTACCAACAGATGTGATACAGATCTCAAGCTGATCCCTAAAGGAATCTGTAAAGATGATAAATAAGCGCAGCTAAGACATGTATCTAGTTAAAATCCTTTTATAAAGGATTTGTTAAATGCATGAGTATGTCTCAAAAGCCTGTGTATTCACAAAGGCCTGCGCTTTCTTATTTCAATTTAAAATAATCAAAATACATTTCTAGTCTGTAGCATTTCCCAAAAGTGACTAAACAAAAGCTTCTCCCATGACTTTAAGCCATTTCATCTGAAATGGTTTGACGCATATGAAGACATAGATAGAAAAGTGTACAGAATGATACAACTTTTGGTGTCTTCAGGACCCTGTTGCAGCTTATTACAAGAAATGCTTCTGGTCTCAGATCATTAAACAAGCGCTGGTACCTCTGTGTGACCGCAGCAGGTCGTCCACCGGAGGCTGTGTCTCGTCGACACCTCTCTGCACACATACCACACAAGGTGACACAAGGAAGATGATGTATTTTCACTTATCTACCCAGAAGTTGTTTTTATAATAACATATATTGTCATCTTTGATTAACTTTAATGTGAAATGCATTCAAGTGTTGTTCATATAGGGCCATTTTGCTGTGAATTACTATCAGTTATATCTTAAATGCTAAACAAACATTATAACACAATAAGTGCCTTATACATTGATTACAGCTGTTTTTCTAACAATCGTCATTTACCACCCTACTGAAAAATCCAGCTAAGGCCAGCATAAGCTGGTGTGCTGGTTTTAGCTGGTCTCCCAGCTTGGTTTTAGCTGGTTTTGATGGTGTAGTAAGCTGGTTTAGCTGTGTTTTGGTCACTTTTTAAGCTGGTCTAGCTGGACTTAGCTGGTCAGGCTGGAAGACCAGCTGACCCAACAGCATGACCAGCTTTGCCAGACCGGGAGGACCACCTTAAACCAGCTACCAGCTTATGCTGGTCTTAGCTGGATTTTTCAGTAGGGCAGCCACACACCCTCTTACCAAACCTGCATTGCGGTTGTTTTTGACAATTGATCAGACAGATTCATCACATTCAAACGGTTCTCAGTGCCAGTAGTTACTTGGTTGCCTTAAAGGGGACAGAGAATGATAAACCATTTTTACCTTGTCTTTGTTGAATAATGATAGTCTACCCACATTCACAAACATACAAAAAGTTCTAAACATGCTAAACATCTCAGTCTCATAGAAATTTCTCTTTTAGAAATGTCAGCCAGAAAACGGCCCAATCTGAAAAACTGATGCTTATGACATCACAGGCATCTCACTGCCCCTCCACTTTAAAATAATTGGCTACATTTTTAGAGTGGCAGCAAAGTCAGCCAATCAGTAATGAGATTACAAGTTAAGCCAGAAGGGGGAGCCAAATAGGTGCAAAATCCCCCACCCTTATAGTGCTATCTGAGAGAGGTTTTTAGGAAGCTTCTAAGGCATTACAGACCCAAACAAAAAAAAATTTGTCTACATGTCACATCACAGAACAAGGATAAATACCCCATTCAATCATTCTATGTCACCTTTAAAATGTTTAGTTAATTTCAACCTTAAAATATTAGGTAACTCAAAAAAAGATTTCTAGGTTCCACTTTATTTTGATAGTCCACTTTAGACATTCTACTAACTATAAATAACTTTGCAACTTCATGTCAACTTACTTTCAATAATTTGAAACTATATGTCAAATAACTGTCATAAGTGTATTAGTAGACTGTAAGGGTTAGGGTTAGGGAAGAGGTTTGGGTTAGTGAAATAAGTTGACATGCACCTGCAAAGATAGCCTACTTATAGACAGTTGAATGTCTGTTGAGATATCACCACAATAAAGTGTTAGTAGATATTAACCCTTGTGTGGTGTTCGTATTTTTGTTACTTAGACGATGTTTGTGGGTCTGGTGGACCCAGAGCATTATTAGTATCTTAAACCAATGCATTCATACAAATTTATGTAATATTGTTTACAGATGTTAACTTTAGCCTTATTGCAAGTAATATAGACAGAATTTATGGTTAATATTGGTCATTTACCACTGGTAGAGGACTATTTATAAACTAAAGTGCCATTCGTTTTTGTGGTAATATGAAATAAAAAAAGGAAATTCTATTCTGATCCAGATATTGGGGGAAAAATCATATTTATCTTAAATAAGTATAAATGAAACAAAGTTTTTCATCACTGTTGATGTTTAATTATTTGAACTTTTTGAAATTGTACACATTTGTGTCAGTCTACACAGCACAGGCCCCAAACTGAACAGATGCCGTATCATAAGACATCATCCACACTAAACACATAACCTGTTCATGCCAGCCAACACAACACATAAGAAGCAAATTTTTAATGTGTAGCTGTGTTGTGTATGCATTTCTTGCATTTTATACACATATACTGTGTCCATCTGGTCCACACACATTGAAGTACAATGTGTTGCTATTGGCCACAACTTAGAATGATGAAAATACATGGATAATATTTTACTTTCTCTATTATTCACTCTCTCTCTCACTCTCTCTCTCACACACACATCTTTGTGGGACATTTGGTCCCCACAACGTGATAAATAGCAGGTACACACACCATAGGTTTTGTGGTAAACCCATGGGTTTATAAATGGTAATCAATATACCAAATAACCATGATTACTACTCTTTTACTACAATAAAACTATGGATTTTTTATAATGGTAAAATGTAGAATGGTTCCTGTTAGACAGAAGGTAAAGTGTTTGGGACAGTAGGTACAGACAAATGTTCATGCACGGCATATAACATGTTGTATCCTTGCGGCATTACAGCAAAAGCAGAAGGAGAAAACTCTGACATGCATCCATCACATATGTACAGACATATATACAAACACACTCATGCACTCACAGGAGTCCCAGGTAGAAGAAAAACAGAGTGAAGTTACATAGCACATTCAATTTTTACACTTTTATTAACCCCGGGTCCAGTGGACCCGAACACCACATATGTAATATAAATGTGTAGGGGGGGTGTACAGTGTACATTAATTATAAAGTTGTTTATTTTTATGTTCTTCATAGAAAATGAGCCAAGGCCAATGAATCTGAGGTTGAAACAACAATTAATTGCATAATTTTTCTTTCAGTAAACATTCAAAACGGGTCCCACAGACCCGAACACCACACAAGGGTTAAGCAGACAGTCTACTAATTCTCTAAAGATTGGTAGTTGATAAGTAGTTGAGTTACTTATAGTTAGTAAAATGTCTAAAGTGGACTATTGATATAAAGTGTTACCCCCCACTCCTGCCTTAGGGCAAACAGTTCAAACTCTGTGTATGTTTTGAGAATCGCTCTAAATCTGATCTCTATCAAAAGTCCTTCAGAAAAATGCAATTATCTCAGCTTTTTGCTCAAAATTTGATATCTTTGAAAAAACATACCCACATTTGAGAGGTGATCAAAAAAGAGAACAAATGAAGGTAGGATGAAACTTTTTTTTTTAAAGCAGAGAGCTGTTCCTTTTTTTATATATATTGTATGTTTATATTTTTAAAGAAGATAATTTTCTGGAAGGTATTAAACTGCTGTGAAAACTATAAAAAATGCTGCCGCAGCTGACAAATTAAGAAAAAAATGCTGGTGGGGAAAGAGCTAATAATATCTTTCTGAAACATAGTCTGTAAAAAATATGGACGTGGTGTCCATGACATCATTCACTAGTTTGTGAAAAGCTTTTTTGAAGCCAATAGTGGGCGGGGCTTGCCTTCGCCATCTTGGCCGTGCATCACTTACGCATAACCCAAAATGAGTAAAGAGACCGAACGTGGGTGAAGCTGAGGTGGCTGGTTGCTGAAACCATGCCTGTCTAGCTCGATTCTAGTGACAGCAGTGGCACCCGTCACTCAAGTGGCCACACCCTTAATTATGCAGAACTTTAAGGCTTAATATAATTTAAACAGATGAGTTACAAAAAAAATCACCACCTCGCAGTTGTCATGAAGGGAAAAATTAGCTATACAGACCAAAAACACTTTTTGTACCAGACTGTAAACATATTATTTTCTAGTGTATAGTTGGGCATTTTAACATGAGGCTCTATGGAAATTCACTCCCCTTTGGAGCCAGCCTCTGGCGGCCAGTCGATGAATGCCATTTAAAGGATAATTCCGGTATTTAACACTTTGAGTCTCATTTCTGGTTTGTTTTGGATGAACTACAGTGATGGACACTGAAATTTTGACAATGGGTCGTGTCTTGAGTTTTTGACTCGTTTAGAAGCGTCTCTTGACTGCTTCAGAATGGAAGTCAATGACCATGCACAAATATGTCATTAAAACAACACTTAACATTCATTTTCAAAACTGTACTACTCACCGAGTGGTTTGTGGTGTTTGTTGATGATTTAAAAACAAGTTGTGTAGCGAAATACAGTTTCTGACGTGTTTTATTTGGCATTTTGTAAAATTCCATTGACTTCTCTTGGAAGACTCATTGCTCGCTGATATATCACTCCGCCGCCGGGAAACAGAAAAGGGTCTGTTTACACGTGGTTGTAGTTTTTTCGCTCAGTTTCTCTCAGAATAAAATTTTCCCATATTTGATGGCACAGTGACCAGCTTTAGGTTTGAAGTTGAGCTCGATTGTGACTGTCTATATGCTAGACACCGAGCGTACTTGTACGGCAAAGTGTTTGTCGCCATCAAGTGGCCGGGAGTGTGCTGACGCTTCGGACTCAAATATAGAGCGGAAGTATATACGCGGTTGTGAGGTATCTGAAAAAACAGTTCCACTATAGCAAATAACATGGATGGAAATCATACATTGCGCCAATATATTTGTTTTTAATCATCAACGAACACCACGAACCACTCGGTGAGTAGTACCGTTTTGAAAATGAACGTTAAGTGTTGTTTTAATGACATGTTTGTGCATGGTCATTGACTTCCGCTTCTAAACGAGTCAGAAACTCAAGACACGACCCATTGTCAAAATTTCTGTGTCCATCACTGTAGTTCATCCAAAACAAACCAGAAATGAGACTCAAAGTGTTAAATACCGGAATTATCCTTTAAGTCACTTCCGTTTCGGCTTCATCAGAGAGATCGGGAGGTTGCCCCTCGGTCTGAAATCAATTTTGAATCCTACAGGCGATGTTTGCACAGCTCCACATGTATTATGTCTCTTTGATCAGTAGGAAGTCCTTTTCAATTTAAAATCACAGAGTTTGTGTCGTTTATAACATGGATTTGAAAAAGCAACACCCGTCAAATGTAATCATTATAAATATAATGTATTATGATGAAAATATTTAAAAAAGGTTTGAAGAACAACGATATAAGTATGCGTATAGGCCTCTCTTGGAGCTGTGGTGTAATGGTATTTCTTCTGCGGTGCATATTGTATTTTTGCACGACTGCACCAAATGGCTTCTGGATGTAGCAGCATTTCACCATAATCCATTGAGAAGCATAGCAAGCAGAATCTCACGATTAATCGTCCCAGCCCTAATTGAAAGACACCTAACACCATGCCCAACCCTTATCACCCTTTTTGATGGTACCGCCCACTTTTCGAGTTCACACCTCAGTTTGGAGAAACATTTAAACTAACTTTTTTCCAGAATAGTAGTAAATATATAGAGTTAAAGTGTCCTTATATTTAACCTTAGTTGTAAAGTTATACAAATGTAATAGTTTTAACTCATTAAGGGACAGTTTGTTTGGGACCAAACGTTGCTTGATAAACGTATTTCTTGAATCAATTTTCTTTTCTTTCAATAGATATCAATAAGTTACTGAGCCAGTCTGTTTCCTCAAATAAACTCACCATCTGTGTTTCATCGTCCTCCTCAGTCTGTCTCTTTTTCCACCATCTACTTGGTCTTTGATTTGATGTGTTTTATTGCATGAAACCATGAGGGTTTCTCAGCAGGTGCCTCATTAGCTAAAGGGCTTCAGCTCGTCCTCTCACTGATCTGGCTGAGGGATTAGCTTGAGTCTTCACCGAGTCCTCCTGGGTTCTGGAGGTAGAAAGACTGATCTGGTCTCTGTGGACACAGAAGCTTGTTGATTATAAGTCTGTGTTCCTCAGTCTCTGTCTGACCGCTGCTCTGTGATTAAGAGATATGTCTATCTCCTCCTCGGCTCTTCACGCTAGGGACTACTGTCCAACCTGAATACACACTGGAAGAGTCTTCATTACCGATATAATGAGCAGCTCGCTGGAAAACAACAGATTATATGACAATGCCTATACTGACAGACACATTCTTTGTGAAACATAGGGTTATTTATGAGTGATGTGGACATCTGTACATTCACAGCAACTCCACGCATTACACATTGGGCAGTCTATTTTAAATTATAGGAATATAGGGTCTCAATTCTAGGTTGAGGGCCCTACGTATACCGCATCCTTTAGAGAATGCCACCTCTGGAGGACGCGAAAGATGCAGCATTCTGAAACGAGACACAATTTTAATTTCATATTTTATATGCACGGCAGTGCATTCTGGGATTGCATTGGATGCAACGTATATAATTTGCTTTAGAGTTTGGCAATAACTAGGTAGGTAGTAAACGTTTGCTACATTTTGGAACAACCATCTGGGTAGATGTATAAGGGTGAGTATAAGGGTGAGTTCCAGTAATAAAGCATTGTATTACTGATGTGGTGCAAAAGGGGAACATACATCATGATAAAATGTATATCTGCATTAAATGCACTATAAGTCATGTTGGATAAATATTTATTTAAAATAATATATTTGATAAAAAGGGGACATGTGTTATAATTGGGTCCCCAGTAGAAAATGTGATAAAGATCAACCCAGTAACTTAGTTTTGGTAAACCATTCTCTACAAGCACGTAAAAAATAAGTCATTGAAAATTGGCTCCCCTTGTGATGTCAGAAGGGGATAATACCACCCCTTAATCTGCACTATCCAACCACTCCACTGCCATTGAGTGCACAGATGAGCTCATTTGCATTTAAAAGGACACACCCCAAAATATTTAAAAGCACATTTTTGCTCATACCTACAAAGTGGCAATTTTAATGTCACAAGGTGACGATCTTTTTTTTAAGGGCGGAACCAAAGTTCGGGGAAGTTTTGGTTCCGCCCGGAAAGTTTCCCCATCGGGCCATATATGAGGACGGACCTTCTTACTTCCTGGTTGCCAGGACGACGGAATCAGGGCTGGACGAGCCGCAGGTGAGAGAGATTAAGGTAGCGAAATATGGTTGGAGGCTGTTGGAAATAAAAGGGCTCTGCTGAAACACAAGGAGGGTCGTTTTTGGGCACAAGCTCCATTTTGCTGCCTAGGGCAGAGAAAATTTACACGCTCCGTCCTTGGAGGAGCCGGAGGGCGCCGTTGATCCACGGAGTGCTTATAGCAAGAGGAAAGAGTGCGGCAGCCAAGAGAGGCGAAAAGGACGGAGCTGTGGTATTTAAAGGAGCACTGCACCACGAGGACGCTTTGTGGATACTACTGTAAGAGGAAACCCTGTGGGTAGAAGAAAACAATGGAGATTGTGACACGCTTGGAGTAACCAAGGAGGAAGTAAACGAAGCAGTTTGTGAACTATTTACCAAGAGGACCGCTGTGAGTATTGGCTCTGGATTGATTTGAAGCAATAACTACTAACCTGTGTATTATCGAACGCCTCCAGGAAGGCGGCCCTACCCCTGATCTAGCGTGGTAGGTGAGCCGCAGGAATAAGTGGATTGAGCAGCCGTAGCAGCAGAACCAAAAGCTCCGACCGTAGTACCATCGCCCCCATCCGACCTTAGCGAAGTGGAGGACGTCGGGCGTCTCGTGTGTACACTTGTAGTGTGGTGGGTGAGGCTATGTCATTTTGGAAAACCTTTCACGTTGAAGTGGTGCTGTGTATTTGCTGTGGGTTGCTGTGCAAGTGCTGTGTGTCTTGTCAGACGTACCCCGCATCATCCTTCTACTGAGGAGGAGACGGAGAGGCTGACGGTTGTGAGTAACATTAATTATTGTATGCTGGGTGCGATTCAAGTGTAAAGTGACGGCGTGGGTTTTGGAAGGCGCCCCGTCTGTGTGTCGACAGTTACAGAGTGTGGCGGTGAAGACTTGGAAGCTGGCAGTGCATGTGTGAGTACCACCTCGAACCTGTATATTGCTATTTTACCTGTGTGTTCTATCTGTGGCAGAGTGAGGGGTGAAGGAGTTCCGCCGCCCCGTGGTCTCTACAAAGGGGCGCCCCTTTCCGGTATTCGATCGGCCTACGGGCATTGAGGATAGGGCAGCGCTCGGCCCGGTGAGACGGTGTGGCAGTTCGCCCCCTGCTGATCAGTGCATCCGCCGAGAGGGTTTTGCCCCCGGTGACCCCTAGGAAGACAATCGTCGTTTGCCTTTCTGTGCAGGCCAGCTGTCGTAAGCCCGCCCTCGTATATTGTCGAACAGAACACCGTACAACGAACTGTGAACAGCCATACATGCCCCGAGCTGTAAGCAGCAGAGGGGTGAGAAGTATCCAAGTTGCACTAACTGTGCTATGGTGTCCAAGCTGCCTGCAAAGGAAGAGAGAACGAGAGTGAACGTCAGGAGAATGAACTGTGTAAAGACTCAGTTGGTGATGAAGGAGGAGAGCCTGGAGTGGCCGTTATTTTAAGTTCCCCCTTTTTCCCTCCCCTATTTATCATTTTTAATTAAATTAAATAAAGTACATTTTAATTTATGCTTACCTTGTGTGTCTGGTCATTGGGGTGGCTTTGGGAATCTCCTCGAGGTGGAGAAAGGGGCGTGACCTTATTTACATCTGGGTCCACCCCTACCTGTGACAGATTTGGCGTAGTCGGCAGTCCACCTCGGGTCGAGACCAAGGTCCCCCAATGGCCCACCACGTTTTTTTTAAAAAAAAAAAAAGCTCCCATCAACCCTTTACCGGTCCCCAAACAACGCGTTCTCGGGACGAGAACGGATTGGCGGGGGGGGATGTCACAAGGTGACGATCTTTTTTTTAAGGGCGGAACCAAAGTTCGGGGAAGTTTTGGTTCCGCCCGGAAAGTTTCCCCATCGGGCCATATATGAGGACGGACCTTCTTACTTCCTGGTTGCCAGGACGACGGAATCAGGGCTGGACGAGCCGCAGGTGAGAGAGATTAAGGTAGCGAAATATGGTTGGAGGCTGTTGGAAATAAAAGGGCTCTGCTGAAACACAAGGAGGGTCGTTTTTGGGCACAAGCTCCATTTTGCTGCCTAGGGCAGAGAAAATTTACACGCTCCGTCCTTGGAGGAGCCGGAGGGCGCCGTTGATCCACGGAGTGCTTATAGCAAGAGGAAAGAGTGCGGCAGCCAAGAGAGGCGAAAAGGACGGAGCTGTGGTATTTAAAGGAGCACTGCACCACGAGGACGCTTTGTGGATACTACTGTAAGAGGAAACCCTGTGGGTAGAAGAAAACAATGGAGATTGTGACACGCTTGGAGTAACCAAGGAGGAAGTAAACGAAGCAGTTTGTGAACTATTTACCAAGAGGACCGCTGTGAGTATTGGCTCTGGATTGATTTGAAGCAATAACTACTAACCTGTGTATTATCGAACGCCTCCAGGAAGGCGGCCCTACCCCTGATCTAGCGTGGTAGGTGAGCCGCAGGAATAAGTGGATTGAGCAGCCGTAGCAGCAGAACCAAAAGCTCCGACCGTAGTACCATCGCCCCCATCCGACCTTAGCGAAGTGGAGGACGTCGGGCGTCTCGTGTGTACACTTGTAGTGTGGTGGGTGAGGCTATGTCATTTTGGAAAACCTTTCACGTTGAAGTGGTGCTGTGTATTTGCTGTGGGTTGCTGTGCAAGTGCTGTGTGTCTTGTCAGACGTACCCCGCATCATCCTTCTACTGAGGAGGAGACGGAGAGGCTGACGGTTGTGAGTAACATTAATTATTGTATGCTGGGTGCGATTCAAGTGTAAAGTGACGGCGTGGGTTTTGGAAGGCGCCCCGTCTGTGTGTCGACAGTTACAGAGTGTGGCGGTGAAGACTTGGAAGCTGGCAGTGCATGTGTGAGTACCACCTCGAACCTGTATATTGCTATTTTACCTGTGTGTTCTATCTGTGGCAGAGTGAGGGGTGAAGGAGTTCCGCCGCCCCGTGGTCTCTACAAAGGGGCGCCCCTTTCCGGTATTCGATCGGCCTACGGGCATTGAGGATAGGGCAGCGCTCGGCCCGGTGAGACGGTGTGGCAGTTCGCCCCCTGCTGATCAGTGCATCCGCCGAGAGGGTTTTGCCCCCGGTGACCCCTAGGAAGACAATCGTCGTTTGCCTTTCTGTGCAGGCCAGCTGTCGTAAGCCCGCCCTCGTATATTGTCGAACAGAACACCGTACAACGAACTGTGAACAGCCATACATGCCCCGAGCTGTAAGCAGCAGAGGGGTGAGAAGTATCCAAGTTGCACTAACTGTGCTATGGTGTCCAAGCTGCCTGCAAAGGAAGAGAGAACGAGAGTGAACGTCAGGAGAATGAACTGTGTAAAGACTCAGTTGGTGATGAAGGAGGAGAGCCTGGAGTGGCCGTTATTTTAAGTTCCCCCTTTTTCCCTCCCCTATTTATCATTTTTAATTAAATTAAATAAAGTACATTTTAATTTATGCTTACCTTGTGTGTCTGGTCATTGGGGTGGCTTTGGGAATCTCCTCGAGGTGGAGAAAGGGGCGTGACCTTATTTACATCTGGGTCCACCCCTACCTGTGACATTAACATGCTGTAATAAATTATCTATATTGGTATTTTGAGCTAAAACTTCACATATGTACTCTGGGGACACCAAAGAAGATTTATTTTACATCTTATAAAAGTCTTGTGAAATGTCCCTTTTAATGGTCTGTAGAGGGGGAGCAATTTTGTACATATTTACCATTTGGTTTATGTACTGTAAAAGTATACACTATGTAAAGTAGGGCAATGGCATTTCCTCAGATGAACTCTGTACGCTAAGAGTCTTAAAGACAGAATGCATGGAGTCAGCATTGCAGAGATCTTTTGGCCTCGGTGGCTCTTCTCTGCTGTAGTGCTTACACAGAAAAACCGCTGGACCGGCCTCGCTGCCACCTTGAAATATGTTGTGTTCAGATGAGTCTCCAAAGACTTAGACACCGGTGACCCTTTCAAGCTGGGCCTTTGTAATTCAAGGAAGGTTTTTTCTTTATATATTAATTTTTGCCATTTGTCATTAGAGCCTTAAAGGGGATATATTATAAAAATCAGATTTTTTTTCATGTTTAAGTGCTATAATTTGCTTCCCATTGCTTCTGTCAACCTAGAAAATGTGAAAAGAACATGCATGCATGAGAAAAAATAGGTCTTTGAATTTGGCACCCCTTGTGATGTCAGAAGGGGATAATCCTGCTCCTTAATCTGCACTGTTCAACCACGGCACTGTCATTTAGTGCAGAGATCAGCTCGTTTGCATTTAAAATGACACACCCCAAAACTGCACATTTTTGCTCACACCTACAAAGTGGGTAGGTTTTAACATGTGAAATGTCCTCTTTAAATAAATCTGGATGATATGACTGATGTGCTGTTAAATTTTAATATTTTTTATTAAGTATACTGTTTGAAAGTACAATAGATTATGGAGGTAAAACAGATTACAGACATTGATTTGTGTCAACGTTATCAGCCGTGAGCTAAAGCAGAACAAGCAATAACATTTTTATGACTTTGAAACGTTAAGAGAAAGAAGATCAATTACTGCATATGGTGATCTCTGTAACTAATTACGTTAAATACAAACAACACCAGTTAATGTGTGAGACAAGCCAGTTACACATATGTAAGGAAGTTGAACAGATTGTATTTATTCCTCATTATTCATCACCTGTGTTATTCATACTAATGTGTTACCCATCAAGTAAAGTGTCAAAAGCCATATGGTCGTAAAAACAAGTCTTGTACGCTTAAATCCCCCCATATGGCCCAAGCCTTCTCAACAAATGCCAAGTGAATCACCAGGGGAAAAGCAAGCACAACCTTTTTAGTTTTAATACGCGTTGTAAGGTTTTGCAACCACAAATTCGTATGAATTTGTTATAATTACGTAACCTCTTGAAACACTGCACCTTAGTAAATAAAAAAGAGAGAGCTGAGATCTGAGGTCTGTTTTTATGTGACACTCCCATGAATGATTTTAGAAATCTCACTACAAATGGACACTCATGTCGACTGCTGCACATACTGCTGTGAGATATGAGATCTCCTTAATATCTCAATTATTATTATTATTATTATGAACATGAGTTAATGGACACTTGAAACCTGCTTATTTTCTTTAGAAAAAGTAGTTTGTAAATATGAACTACCTTAACTGTGTTCGTTTTAAAACTAGCATGTTACAAGGGACAGTCAAACTTTACTTTTCATTCCTGTGACTTTTATTTATACGCATGCAAATGCATCAAACTGGAAACGCAACTTTGTGCAAAGACATTTGTGACACTGGACAACAAAATGTTGTATGGGTATATTTGTAGCAATAGCCAACAATATATTGTATATAACAAAAATCATTTGGATATTAAAGCAACACCAAAGAGTTTTTTTTACCTTAAAATAACGTTTCCAAAAAAGTTTCAGTGGTTCATCTACTCAAAACAGGGTGAATGGCACTTTCACATTCGCTTTGCAGCCCTCTATCAGCCAAAACTGCACTAAAGACGTTTCCAACCGTCGGGTAGTGGTCCTGTAGTTCGAGTGAAAACTACAAAAACTTGCTTTACGGCAGACCTACAATCTAATCAGAGCCAGCTATGCTGCAGTATTTACGACAGTGCTAATGAACAATTACGTGTCTAGCCTGTAGGGGGAGCAAAGAGCAATAACTCTTTAGTGTTGCTTTAAAGTTATATTCCTTGAAGATATTTTGTAAATTTCCTACCATAAATATATCAAAACGTTATTTTTGTGAGGAGATGCAGTTGCTAAGGACTTCTTTTAGACATCTTGGCCAATAATTGTCCTAACAAACCATAAATCAATGGAAAGCTTCTTTGGCTTTCAGATGATGTATAAATCTCAATTTCAAAATATTGACCCTTATCAATGGTTTTGTGGTCCAGGGTCACATTTCGGTGCAAGAAGTTCAAGTCTGGTGAACTCTGACCTGACCTTTGTATCACGTAAAGATGTCACCAGGAAAAATTGGTACGTCAAAGCGTAACCATTGGCTGTGTCACAAATGGCACACTTCATGTGACTTGTGGGCTTGTGCACATGTCCGGTAAGTCCACAAGACCGCATGGTGTCCCATTTATCATTTTAGTTTTATAAAGCAGCCTTGACAATCACTTTTCCTGAGCCAGCATCTGTGCGGGCTTCACAGCAGACTTCTTCCCAAAAGTCAAAGCGCCAGTACGTCACAAAAGTTCTAGGAAAACTGGAGTCTTTAGTGTGCCATTTAGGACAGGGCCTTTCTCTACTGAAAAGCAAAGATTCATATTTGCAGTAACTTGTGAAAAAAATTGCATGCTCAAAGTAAAGTTTGATCGGAGCCATATAATTTATTTTTTTATTAAAAAAGTAACCTTCATCTTAACTTGACATGATGAGGGAATTTTTGGAAGAACCATTAATGTAGTGTTTATCCTCTGTCAAAAGAATAAAAAGTCACAAATTGTACTCAGATATTGAACACATTTAAGTTTTTAATCAAAAGTCACAGATATGATGAACTCAAAATTCTTCGTTAACTAAAAGATTTTGGATATGAGGAAATTTTGCAGAAAAATGTATGAAACCTAACAGAGATCTTCAAAAAATGTTTTCAGAGGAAAGGGTTAACGTATGACCACATACTGGATAATGAACAGCACAGAACTTAAGAAAGAAAAAAACTTTTTGTTTAAGAAACCCCCACACTCACTCTGATTTGAACACTTGGTTGATTAAAGATAAAAATTATTTTCGCATTAAATGTTTCAGATTGAGAGATCAGAAAGAGAAGAATTGGAAGAAAATGTTCCCATTAATAGATCATTCCAAACGCTGGCAGCTACAATGAATATGTGATACAAAGTGAATGAATCTTTAAACTTCTGAAGCCAAAGTTATTCAAGGGTAATGCTTTGAGTTTGATATCTCTGTCTAACGAGCTTTGCGGGACTACAAAAACAGAGTTTTATGGCGCCTATAATATTATCATTATGCAGTTTATGGCTGTGGGTCTCCGAGGGCTGAAGATCACAGGGATGATCTCCTTTCCTTGTTTCATGTGAGATGATGCCCGGCAATTTTCCACCTCTTTCATAACAAAAGGCTTTGATGCGGAGTCGGAAGTCTTGAGTTTCCGCAGATAATGGCTTGTGGATGGAAAAGCGTGCTATGCATTGAGGACCTTTCTTTATCTAGAAAGTCTAAACAAGTTATAATGAACAGTGTTTCCCAAGCTAATGCATCACACCAATCATTTTCATGTCTTGATCAAAGGATAAAAAAAGATGCAATCTTATTTCGCATAAATGATCCCAGCCACAGCTGTTCATGAAAAACATTCATATAAAAATATATATATAAGAAATATATACAAGAAAATTTTCTCCTAAAAATATATAAACATACAAATATATCAAATGTAAGAACAGACCCTCTGCTTTCAAACAAACAATAAACAAACAAACAAAACAGGGGGGGGTTTCATCCAATATTTTTTTCTTTGCTTATAAACTATTAAATATGGATATTTTTCTTAAAAAATACAACTTTTTTGCAAAAAAGCTGAAAAAAATAGCATTTTTGTGAAGGAATTTTGTTAGAGATCAGATTTAGAACGGTCATCAAAACATAGACAGAGTTTAAAATTAGTAATTTTTTTTTTTGCTTCAGTTTTTTTAATTTAGTGGATAATTGTAGTATTACAGATTAACATAAAACCTCACACGTTTTTTATGCAAATGTTTTCTCTTAATTGACGACGTAACTCGTCAATAGCTGGAAAAGAGTTAATTGTTTTCCTATACTGTTGTAAATGGCTATAGATAAAATTATCTAAATAAAGGTGCAGTGCTGTAAATAATTGGATTTAATAAAAAAGCGTTCAAGAATATTTAATAAAAGTAATAAATAAAAAATGTAACTACAAAGAAAATGACCAGATGACTAAAGATGATATTTTCAACCTAAAATCTTATTTTAAAGTGAAAAAGTAATTTGAGACATGATATGCCAGCTACCATACATTAAATGCAGTTTCGCATGTTTCACACAATTGGCTCTATCATACAGAGCAATGTGGGACGCAAGTGTCTTTTGGTAGTTTCAACCCGGCGCGATTTTCATTTTTACGTTTAGCGCCACGTTGTTTAAATAGCAAATGCATTTGCGCCCAATTATGTGCCCATGGGCGTTCTGGTCTGAAATCGAGGTGTGTTCAGACGCGTTGTTGGCGCGTTGCTATTTTGAGGCAACCAAAATAGATTAGTATTGACCAACAAAAACCTGCTCTAAAGTCTAAAGTCTATGGTGCAATGGTGTTTTTGTTATTTAATGAGAGCGTTAGAAATATGCGCCTATAAACGGGACGACAACGCGCGTTTGCTTATCACACACATGAATGCGCAGCAGCACATAAACACTTTTAAATATGAAAAATTAAAGGATTAAAATGTAAAAGATTATTATCGAGTCTCTTGGACATAAATGAAGACTGATTATGAGACGTTAGAAGGCATAAAGAACTGTTTCACTTACAGCCTGGTAAGTAAATAAAGTTTTGCTTAAACAAATGCAAATATTGCATTTATTTTTAAATGTTTCTTTAATGCTACCCCACAGATTTATTGTATATGATGTCTTTGTACCTCTGGATATGATGAGATGAGAACCGTTTTTAAGTAATGCTTTTCAAAACACTCACGGCGCTGTCCGAGTGCTGAACGTCAATCTTAAACTCGTGGTCTTCTTCCTCCACTTAGTTTTTCAGTTTACAAATTCTGGCATTTAAATAGGATCGGCATGGCAACAGCGCAACTGGCTTTTAAAGGGGATTAGAGCTGAGACTCTCATTGGTTTATTGCACGTTACGCCCAAAACACACCCATTACACATTACGAGAATAGAAAAAACCCTTTTAAGCCGTGTGCTTGGTGCACAAACCATTTTTCCTGTCTTTAAATAAGCAAAAGTGGAATCAGACACGGCCGTTTAGACCATGCACTATGCGCTTTAGACAATACGCTTAGATTGTTAAAATAGGGCCCAATGTATATAATCGAGAAAGTGTTTTTTACTGCTACCCTACCTCTGTATGTGTGTGTGTGTAAACAGCAGGAGCACGCATCCAACTATGAAGCATAATGACGACAGTTGCAATTACCTTTATTATCTTTATCTTTGATTTAATTAATCCCAGCAGGTAAAGAAGCAGCCGTTGTTGGTTATTGGCAGGGGAGATAAAGATCTAAATGTAATCATGCTTGCTGTCAGCGTGCCCTTCATTATTCCTCGCGCAATCATCGCTACCTCCTCAGCACCCAGGAACGTCTTGTCATCTGTCACTCTGAGACAACAAGCTGTTCCAGCCAAGAAAAACAAAACCCTTGTGTTGACGACACTTTTCAATCACTGTCCGCTGTGTTTTCCTCCTCTGCTGTGTGTGGATGAGGGCAGACGGGCTTGCTTTTGCCATTCCCAGGTGTGCTATCAGTCGGGGTCAGGTCGACGGTTGGATAAACAGAATCGACGAGCGTTAAAGATCCGAAAAAGAGAAATGAGGGAGAGGTCACACTTTTCGTGAACGTTTTATGGTCATTTTTGGTATATATGTTCTCTAATAAGTGAAAAACAGGGTGATACCAGGCTAAAGGTGCGTTTGCATTGACAGTGATGGCATTGTGGAGGTTGTCAGGTCGCAGGTGGTGGCAATTTGAACTTTAAAAAAGATTTGTTGGTTCAACTTAAAAAAATAAGTTAGTAACTGGACACCATCGGAAACTGGTTTTGGCTGGACTTTTAAGCAGGAAATGGACATCAATAACATTTGCGGCATTTACAAAAAAAATATGTTTTTGATGACTATTTGGGCATTAACGTCAAGCTATGTTTCTAAATAGACACACCTTGTCATCAATTGTAAGCTTGTCATTTGCATCAATATTTGGTATGCATTATTCTTGTGGCTATTACTAAGCATTCATTATTTATGTGGGACTCTATCAGCAAAAAGGCAAGCAATTTACTTGTCAAAAAGCATTACATTGTGCGAGCTGAAATATGACTGAAGAGCTCTGGGGCCGGAGCGCAGCGGTGGGCGGCTAAATTATGAATGGATGTTCCTTTCATTTTAAATTAGAGACGTCACACTCACCGCCTTTGATTTTCAAGGGGTTAATATAAAAGCCTTGAATCTACACACTTCGATACTTTTTCAATGAAACAACACATCCTGCCTTTTCAAAATACGGTACTTTCGGTGATGGCCACTTATTCAAGCGCACCATCAGCGCCGGCCGACAGGTGTAATGATTCAGCGTGTGGATGAAAGAGTAATCCTTGCATCATTCTCTTTAGTTAGATTAAGCCTTTTCCATCCATTTTCCTTTTGTGTGAGCTCCCACTTCAAAGCTTACAACGATGCCAAGAGAAAGTGCACCAGGTGATTCAAAGTACACTTCAGCAGATTAGTGCTCGGTATGGATTATCCAAGAGGATGGCTTTTTTCCCATCAGCCCCTGGGAGGGGCCAACCTCCAGCTGTGGAGACTGACAGGTAGAGATTTGGTAGCATCTCCAAATGTACGTATAATCCCCATCACATTTCACTCCACCTGCCTGCAAACTTCTTCTTCGTCTCCTTTACATAACTCTTTTAATTCCCCTAAAGCAATAGTTTACCCAAAAGTTAAAGTATTGATTCAGACCAGTATAGGATTTCTTTCGTTCCACCACATCCCAAAGATGCTCTATTGGGTTGAGATCTGGTGACTGTGGGGGCCATTTTAGTACAGTGAACTCATTGTCATGTTCAAGAAACCAATTTGAAATGATTCAAGCTTTGTGACACGGTGCATTATCCTGCTGGAAGCAGCCATCAGAGGATGGGTACATGGTGGTCATAAAGGGATGGACATGGTCAGAAACAATACTCAGGTAGTCTGTGGCATTTAAACGATGCCCAATTGGCACTAAAGGGCCTTAAGCGTGCCAAGAAAAAATCCCCCACACCATTACACCATTAATGAGAAATTGAACAGGTGTTCCTAATAATCCTGTAGGTGAGTGTATATTGACAGAAATTTCATTTTTGGATGAACTGTCTCTTTAATACACAACTAAGATCTTCATAAGATATACCTTTAAAAACCTTAAGGCCGAGCACGGGAGGTACTGTGTAAGCACATGCAAACGTGTGTTTGTTTCATTTGTTTAGTGCGACTAAGGGCAGCCGCTAACCAAACAAGATCTGTCGTATATTCCCTCGTGGCTATCTCACTTCCTTACCCACGCACAGGAACCAGGCAGTGTTAGCTGGTGCCACTTGGGAAAAGAGTAAGATGATCTGGTACTGTGTAGCTCGCAGCGAATTTAGCACAAAACCAAAGAACCTTTCAAAGTTAAACAAATCACCCGGAGGCTATATGTCTCCTCTTATAAACCTCTACACATCTCATGTGCTCTGACTGTCAGGCTTTTTCTTTTTAAATCATTTCTGTTTATTTTATGTTCTTATGTAGTTTCTTTGTAATGAAGATACTTCAATATTTGTTTTGCATTATAACACTGAAAAGTTATTTAGTTTTGTATATAGAAAGGCTAGATGGCATGATGTTTGTAGGTACACTTAAATAAAATTATTTGTAATTTATAAGATAAATGTATACTCATCTATATGACGTCATCATCAGTCATCTAATTACACTAGTGCAACACACTGAATACAAAACTCTATAAAAGTTGAAGAAGAGCATCAATCCGTGTTTAATGCGCAGAAGGAAGCCAGAAAAATCGAAAGTTATTTGTGTTGCAAAGTCAATAGTTATTTTGATAATGGAGAGTCATTGGGTGATTTCAGTAGCATCTATTGTGCTGTAGACTGGCACTGGACAATTGCTTGATCCATGAACTATTACAAAGATCTGACTATCAACCCGAAAGAAAAAGTGATTCCAAACCGATACCGGGCTGGGCTCTGATAACAGTTATTAAGAGAGAGGGACTGGTGAGAATATTACAGCCAGGCACTTGACTGTTATTAGCACAACCATATTTTCCTGTCCGACACTGGGTACAAAGTATTCACATTGGGCTGCACATCATTTTTTATGTGTAGCCAGAGTAACATTATCCCATTGGCAAGATGACAGATAAACTCGGAGCGCTGTGATATGGAGGTAAATAAATAGAGGTTTTAAATCTTCATTGTTTTGGGCCTGAAAGGCTCCTGGTTATTTAAAGTAGGGCAGTTTTATCCAGGTCAATTGGGAGCCACTGATCTTAAGATCTATTGGTCTCCAGACAGATACCTGCATCTATATAGAGTCATATATACCTGCAGGGAAAGACAAGGGTTCATGCTGTTCAAAGACTCACTGATGTCCAAAGAATCTCATACACAGATAGAAACATGTCTGGTAGAAAACAATAAATAAAGGTTTACAAGGTTTACTCTTAAAGGAACATGCCTACTTTTTGGGAATCTAGCTTATTCAGTGTATCCACCAGAGTTAGATAAGTCCATACATACCTTTCTTATCTCTGTGCGTGCTGTACTCTGTCTGAAGCACGCACCGCTAGCCTAGCTTAGCACAGAGAATGGAAGTAAATGGCTCCAGCTAGCATTCTGTTCCCAATAAGAGACAAAATAACATTTTCCCAGAGAGTTGCGCTAATCACTCCACCCAAGTAGCAGTGCTTCGCCTTCTGAAAATATAGTTCCCAGTATACGACTAAAAGATGACTATCAAAAGATATGCCCTTGTTATTTGTACACTCTGTGACTATACAAAGCACAACATATAAATAGGAAAATGTTGGCGGTATTTTGTCACTTATTGGGAACAGTATGCTAGCTGGAGCCATTTACTTACAGTCTTTGTGCTAAGCTAGGCTAGCGGTGGGTGCGTCAGACAGAGTTACGAGACGCACGGAGATGAAAATGGTAGGTACAAATAGTATGGTATGTATGGGATGTTTTGTAGGGAATTTATCTAAATCTGGGGGATACGTTGAATAAGCTAAAGTCCCCAAAAGTCGGCGTGTTCCTTCAAAACATAATCTGTATGATTACAGTGCAAAAACTATTTTAAAATCTCTTAAAATAAGCACATCAGATTTACACATTAATAGCATTTTAAAATGCAAGCTGGAAAAAATCAAAGTGAATACCAATTGTATTATTTATTGTATGATTGTATTGGCTGTAAAATGTGCAGTAAATCTTACATACTGTTTACACTTTAATAAAGACATAAATTAAAGAGATAGATGTCATTATTTACCCTCAATCTTTTTTAAACATAAATTATATATTTGTTCTCATGAACACAAAGCAATATATTATAAGAAATGTTTGTAACCAAAGCACCATTGACTTCCATAGTGTTTTTATCCTTCTATAGAAGTCAAAGGTGCTCCAGAATTGCTCATTGTC
This sequence comes from Misgurnus mizolepis, assembly GCA_025389145.1. Taxonomy (NCBI): domain Eukaryota; kingdom Metazoa; phylum Chordata; class Actinopteri; order Cypriniformes; family Cobitidae; genus Misgurnus; species Misgurnus mizolepis. Next base: position 23,378,320 of record JAIFKI010000009.1, read on the forward strand.
ATATTAAATGGATAGTTCGTCCAAAAATTATGTTAAACCCATGATTTACTCACCCCCAAGTTTTCTGAGATGCGTGTCCATCATTTTTCAGATGAACACATTTTCATTTATTTTAGAAAATGTTTTAGATCTTTCAGTTAAACAATAAAGCTACAGGGTCCACGTCTTTTGAGTCAAAAAATGTGCATCCATCCTTCACAAAATAAATCCAAACAGCTCCACGATGATAAACAAAGGTCTTTTGAGGGTAATCTGCGCAGTTTTGTTGTAAAAGATCCATATTTAAACTTTATAAACGAAAATAAATACCTTCCGGTAACACTGCCATCTTAGTCGCGTCCACATTCAAGATGAGAGCTTACGCAGTTTACGGAGGTTTCTCTGCTGCTGCTCTGTGCCCTCGCCCTCCGAATTTGTCATACGTCACTAAGAAAAGTGCGTACACTACGCTAATACTCTCTCCTGAATACAGAGGAGTCTAAGATGGCGGCATTATCGGAAGCTAGTTATTTTCGTTTATAAAGTTATAAATATGGATATTTCTACAACAACACCGCGTGGATTACCCTCAGAAGGCCTTTGTTTATCATCCTGGAGCCGTTTGGATTTATTTTGTGAAGGATGGATGCACATTTTTTGGACTCGAAAGACGTGGACCCCATAACTTTACATTTGATTAACTGAAAGATCTAAAACATTTTCTAAAATAACTGAAAATGTGTTAGTCTGAAAATGATGGACATATGCATCTCGGACGGCTTGGGGGTGAGTAAATCATGGGTTTAATATCATTTTTGGCCGAACTATCCCTTTAGCAATACAAAACATAAATAAATGACATGCATAATCATTGGTAGCTATTTGTTCATAGCTTAAGCAGTAAATGTTAACATCAAAACAATCAAGCTAGCAGTCATGTTTCCTATGAACCATGTTTTTGCACACAATTTTTGTATCCAGAGAGGTATTGCGCCTAATCCCCGGCAGTTGGAACATGATGGCGCTCGCTGAGGGAGATAAGACTTCCGTTCCATTACCGAACCTTCACTGCCCCACTTTCCCATCCCGATGCTGGGAACGGCAGGCCTGGTTGAACAGGGAGCAGATAACCAGAGACTTGCCACACTCAGCTAAATCAATCTTCACCTCCTGCTGCGACTCTGGAGATTATTTTATTTTACTTTATTTATGTTTAGAGACAGGTAGATGGATGTAGCTGGGGAACATTGCAAAGTTCCTCTCATGCATCTCAGCTGCTCCATTTTAAAAGCACGGACTGAAATGAGGCTACAGCACACGGCGAACAAATAATTTTCTTTCGAGTTTGTTTGTCTTGTTCCGGTAAAAACATCAAGTAAATATTTTTAGTAAAAATAAAATGAAACGCTTTTTTATTTGAGAAGCACAATTATGTAAGACGTTGATCAGATGCTCAGTGAGCTGAACACGAGCCAAATGAACAAATCATTTGGACTGTTTTGTAAATGATTCACTGATAAAATATACATTTGAAAAAAGACAAAAGAAAAGAGTAATTGAAAAGTAAACTTGATAAATGTACCCGAGCAAATACGAGATTTTTGATGTTAGTTGCAAAAAACAGTGAGTGATGTCATGGTGAAGGAAAACTGTCCATCAGTGGACCACTGAGGTGATACTATCACGCTGTCATCTCTCTCTCTCTATCTCTCTATCTTCATCTTTTCTTCTTTGTAGATAATGGCACCTCCAGAAAAGCCGGCTGAATCTTTGCTTTTTATCAGATAATGTACCTGCAGCACAGGCCTCCATCCTTTAGCTATTTCCAGACGACTCCCCACCATCCCTAAAACCATATCAAATCTCTCTACTTAATCTCCGATTAGATTTAACATTATCAAGAGAATATTAACAGTTAAAACTAGATACTACCCCAAGATAGGTTGATCAACACGTTTATAAATACATCTTATTTTACATGACAATCCAAATGATGTTATGACGCAGTGCCATGTCATGTACTGTTTAGTGTGCATTTTTAGTATTAGTGATGTGACAGGTGTCCCGAAAGGCTCATTATACAGTATATAATCTTAATTACATGATAAATAATTAACAACTTTGTCACAGTATGGTGTCTCTAACTTTTAGTTTTTGAATGGTACAGTACCATAATAAAAGAATAGGGTTTGTAAAAATTTTATGAAGTGACTAATTCGTATAAATTTGTATGAACAAAATGTGTACTGTATATTATGTACTTTGCCCCTGTGATGTTGGGTTTAGGGTGAGGGTTAGGGGATTCACTTAATACAAATTCATCTGAATTACCCAAATCATAAAAAACATATGAATTCCCATATTTGAGACAGTTTACTCATTTACTGAATGAAATGTTCAGATGAATTACACAATATTAAACAAGACTACACTTTAAAACCTTAAAATGAATAACATTTCTGTGATCATTTAACCATTTTGTAATATTTATTTTGTTTCCCATGACACACAAAAGTATTTTCTCCTTTGCAGTTTTCACCTATGTGACAATAATCACTCCAAAACACAACATAAATTCACATTGATGTTTATTTTATTCATTCGCTGCATGTCATCCACATCTTTAAAATTCATATGTATTTATTATGCATATATTCAGTATTTATTATTTTTTGTTAATAGAAATAAAGCTTTTAATTGCTTATTCATGCTAGTTCACAGTGCATTAACTAACGTTAACAAGATTTTAATAAAGTAAATGTTGATTTTAACATTAACAAGGATTAATAAATGCTGTATAAGTGCAGTTCATTATTAGTTCATGTTAACTAATGCAGTTAACTAATGTTAAATAATGAATCTTATTGTAAAGTGTTACCAAATAAATTATTGTGATCTTGTCTGTCTGTTATGCTTTTTATTTCTAACAGTACATTATTTATAATAATGTAATAAACTGTTTTGGGTAGGACAGAATTATTGGCTTAAAATATCATTTAAAGGCTATATAGTAGTATTGTTACAAATATTTTCCTACATATTTCTGTCCGTTACATTGCATAAAATAAAAAGAATAGATTATATTTGTATTTTTTGGGGTTTAGGGTAAGGTTTGGTTTAGGGTAGTAACGTAATCGATAAAATGGTTAAATGGAAATTTTACAGGAATCTTTATGATATGAAAGATTAGTAAATGTTTTTTTTTTGTAGCTGTAAAAACGTAATAATTCTTTGGTAAAATGATGCAAATATGTCTACATTGAATGCTTCAGCATCTATGTAAACATACAAAAAATAAGTTTTGTGTTTTTGAAAGTTAAGGATTAACTCATTCCACGCCAGCCTTTTTGGGATTTTCCCAAAAGTTTCACAAAACGCCTTGCTGGAAAAAACGCGAGACGTTTTTTTTTAGCTGTAAAAATGTAAAAATGCTACGGTAAAATTATGCAAATACGTATGCTTCAGCATCTATGTAAACATACAAAAAAATATGTTTTGTGTTTTTGAAAGTTAGTATTAACTCATTCCACGCCAGCCTTTTTGTGATTTTCCCAAAAGTTTCACAAAACGCCTTGCTGGAAAAACGCAAGACGTTTTTTTGTATCTGTAAAAACGTAATAATGCTAAGGTAAAATGATGCAAATACGTCTACATTGTATGCTTCAGCATCTATGTAAACATACAAAAAAATACGTTTTGTGTTTTTGAAAGTTACGTATTAACTCATTCCAAGCCAGCCTTTTTTTGATTTTCCCAAAAGTTTCCCAAAAGCTGGAAAAACGCAATAAGTTTTTTATTGTAACTGAAAAAACGTAATAATGCTTTCGTGTTCGCGTGAAACTAAACTTCTAAAAAAAATCTGCACATGAAGGTTTCACGTGAGCAAATGAAAGTTTCACGTGAGCACATGAAACTAAACTTTATTTAATTTTTGCTCCATGTCCCCTTAGGGGTTCTGTACAGAACAGACCCTCTGCTTTGAAAAAAATAAAACATTTCATCCTATCTTCATTTGTTCTCTTTTTACAACCTCTTAAATATGGGTATAATATCTTCAAAAATACAAAATTTTGAGCAGAAAGCTGAAATAATTCCATTTTTGTCAAGGACTTTAAAGGAACACATTTTGAAATTTAAGTTTTACCGTTTTGGAATCCTTTCAGCTGATATCCATGTCTGGTGGTACCACTTTTACCTTAGCTTAGCACAATTCATTAAATCTGATAAGACCGTTAGCATCATGCTCAAAATTAACCAAAGAGTTTTGATATTTTTCTTATTTAAAACTTGACTCTTCTGTAGTTACATGTAGTTTCTGTGTACTAAGACTGTCCGAAAATTTAAAGTTGCGATTTTCTAGCCGGATATAGCTAGAAACTAAAATCTCACTTTGCTGCCGTAACATGGGTGCAGCAGGCACAATGATATTATGTAGTCCCCAAATATTTAGTCTAACTATCTAACGGTGTGTTCCGTTAAAACTAAGTGTTAGATTTTCACATTATCTGCAGCCAAAGGTTGGTTAACACTAACCATTAACCTGTGCACCCTAGGTGAAGTCAGCCAAAAAAAGGAGTTTGGCTAAAAGTTTCTTCCTCCTCTTATTATTTCCTGTTTTTTCCTTCTTCCTTATTACTTTTTAAAACATTGCAAGCAGGTCAAATTGAAACAAAGCCCACTTTGTGTATGTGTGCGTGTAAATCCTGAATGTATAAGGGTTTCGGTTTGTCCAGTATAGGTTGCTTTAATCCAGAACAGCATGTAAATCAGGAATGAGGTACAGCATGTAAATCAGGGGTAGATGGGTAATGAAAGGCTGTCTTAGTGGGTGATTACAGTACTTTACTTCATAATGACAGTGTAGGAGTTTACCAAGAACTTAGATTACGGTCTTCAGAGCAGAACATGTGCATACAAGCGTGAATTATAAAAATAAATGACACAAGACCATTTTTAAAGGGACACAATAACTAATAAAAGTCCTTAATGTGATATTTTAAACAATGTTAGCATTGTATAAACAAACAAAGCAATAATTGAAATCAAACGTGCATGCAAAGATTCAAACTGTGAGCATATGACATAAAACATGACACGAAATGACAAAACTCAATCCTTAAGGTGACCGCTTGCAGGTAAACCGTGTGGTCTCGGCAGATTTCAGTGTCATTGTAATGGCATGCCATCTAAATAGGGGATGAAAAAATCAATATTTGATTATAAAATGTATATTTCTTATCTCTCTGCTTTCTATCCTGAAAATATCTTATCTGAAAACATCCAACCTTCACAAGGTTAGAGAAGATTAGTGGCCTGTCAGGACCATTTTTTATATGATTCATTAAACATATATACTTAATACTGTCTCTTTAAGGTTGGAATCAACCACCACCCATAGTATACATTCAGCAGTAAATAAGCACACACTATTATATTAACAGTAATGAAAAACATTCAGTATGACATGATTGATTTTTCATCTTTTTATTAAAATGAGCATATTTAATGGTTTTAATGGTTTTGGGGTGAAATATGACTTGGGCGTTTCCTTAAAAAAAAAACTGTGCCAGTTGACGGTGTAGTCGAATATTCATTGAAACCTTGTGGATCAGACTTTTAAAATTACCATCAATTTAAAGCTACTAGCTGCACCAATGAACTAAACATGAATCAGACCATGAGGTCACTCAGATTGTCGGTGAACTGAACTACTCTTTGAACTGTTAAATACTCTGCGGAGATGTTTTTGAGCATGTAGAAGTCATTTCTGCAGGTTGCTCCACACTAACCGCCCTGAATGCGAATCCCCGTGTGCCATTAGTACGCTTAACCTCTAAAATTAAGAATGCAATTACTATTACACAAAAGAAGAGACGGCCGCTTATTCTCCTCAGTGTGGCATGATGGGTATTATGGTAATTAGTTGACAGAAGGTTAAAGGCAATATATTTAAAAGTAATCAGCACGTCACACTTTCTGCATTCGAAATGGCAGGATGAAAGGCCGAGGTTTGGTGAGTTTATTAGCAGTGCTGGGAAATTTCAGCTTTTCTAACATTACAGAGAAAATCTTGCAGGGGGATTTCAAACGCCGGCTATTTTAAGGGATGTCTGCAGGGCTGAGATAGGGAGAAGTTCACGACTGGGTCCATTCGGATGGGGCGGAAGCGTCATTCCTGTTGAAAGTCTTTCACCTCTCTGTCCTTCTGTGACAATCGCGAGCAAATGTTGACAAGGTTTTTCTCCCAGGAATTTATTCGGCGGGATTTGTCTAAAGCTTTAGTCAAATGCAATTTGATTTGCTTCCCCCAAATTAAAATCATCTTTATTAGAGGGTAACCAACCATTAGTTTACAGCTTATATTTGCCAATATCATTTGCATATTGCTTGGGAAACAATCATTTAAACACTGCGAACAGAAAATGACAATAGTCAATCTAGCAAGTAAAGTCCACCACCAGTTTTTATTGATTATTTTTGCTGCAGTTAAGAATTACTATTATTTTTCATATTTGTGTTTAGGGATTTAAACAATCCTCTCCAAGCTGAAGTATTAAAGTTTGATGCCGGACTAGGTTACTTTTCTAAATTGGTGGATTTATGATTTTCATCTGGTGGAATATAAAGTGGACAACTTATTAAGGAGAAACCCATATCATATCCCTAACCAGTCTCACAAAGTTTCGTGATATAGTCACGTATTTTTTTATTCTTCTTTCGTGATATTATCACGAATTTCCGCGTTTTTCGTGATCGTATAACGAATTCCTGTTTTCGTGTGATTATCACGTATTGGTAATTTCCGCGTTTTTCGTGATCGTATAACGAATTCCTGTTTTCGTGTGATTATCACGTATTGGTAATTTCCGCGTTTTTCGTGACCGTATAACGAATTCCTGTTTTCGTGTGATTATCACTTATTGGTTACTCAACTGCTTTTTCCTATTTTTAAACCATTGTCGCTTCGGTTTAGGGTTAGATTTGGTGCTTGCATTAGAATGTCACTTTATACCATGGTTTATACTATTTTTTCTGATTTCTTTTTTATATGTCGCCTGGCATTGGGGTTAGAGTTGGGTTTGGGTAGGGATGTCGGGTATTATGACCAGTCAGCAAACCACAGAATTTGCATTGTGAAGGCAACTTTTCCATGTATTGATATCAGTCATGTGACCTTTTACGTCATTCCAGTTGCCTGCCGCCAACTGAGTACCTGTAGGCTACTGACAAGCATTGGCTAGCTTGCTACTTTTTATGGATTTCTTATCTTTAACTGTCTATGATTTTTACGGAAATGGAAAATGGCTAAAAAAGACAACATTTCGCACCTCGTCATGAAAAGAAACGCTACTTTAAAAAAATATATCTTGGTTAGGGTGTGATGCCTACTAGTGTTAATTTCGTCAGACGAGACGAGACGAAATATGTTCGTCAATGACCTTTTTTTCCATGACTAAGACGAGACGATGACGAGACTGCACCAATGTCCAAAAACGCTGACTAAGACTAAATTAACATGCATTTTTGTTGACGAAAAAAGACAAGACTAAAATGTTTTGCATAAAATAAAAACTAAGATAAAATCTCTCTTCATTTTCGTCTACAATCGTCTCTACTACATTTTATGCAATGAGGTCATATTTAAATGTGAATTCATTCATAAAAAGACTGCGTGCTCTTATTATGAAACTGCGCCTCTGTCATAACTCCAAACGAGCTCGCACTGCCGCTGCTGAAGTCTCCATGCTAAATGTACACAATATATCATCCATAACAGTTTTAGTCCACAAACGTATTACATATGAGAAATATTGATATTTCTCTGTTGTTTCCATCTGATTTTGTATCAAATAATCTTCATATGGTTTTTCAACAATTGTACGCACACGCATAAAAGGCATAAGCAATCAGGTCAGTAAGAGTCTCGTGTGTAAAATGAGCCCACACACATTATGATTAATATTTCACAAACAGCTAAAAAGTTTAGTGTTATGCAGCATTGTGTAGATGTTTTTGTGTCGTATTCTCGTGTACCTGTTGTCTTCAGTAACTTAGACGGCTTGTCTTTCTGATCCACATTCGCTATTTATCAACATTGTTGATGTACCTTATATTATTCAAGTTTTCTGAATGTACAGTATATTGTGAGGACAAAAGCTTATTATAAGTTACTGATCGCTGTCTGGGTGCTTTCCTATCGCCCATCACTGAATGAATTTTGACGCAATTTACACACGATAGAGATAAGTCACCGCCATTAACAAAGTTGCATTCAACAAAAATCATTCAAAAAGTGTATTTTGTCAGGTGATTATGACATTTAACCAATATTTGAGATGTGTGTAACACTATTTGACTGAAATGGTTATCAGAAATAATCTCAGAAATAATTTATTTAAAAAAAAGACAAAAATGTTTTAACTAAAACTTGACAAAGATATATTAAGTCGTCTTTTGACTAAAATTAGACTAAAATGACAAGACGTAGTTGACTAAAACTAGACTAAAATGACGGGACTTTTAGTCGACAAAAACTTGACTAAGATACCTTGAGTTGTCTTTTGACTAAAACTAGACTAAAATGATGAGACTTTTAGTCGACTAAAACTTGACTAACAAAAAAAGATATGCACAAGACTAAGACTAAGACTAAATTAAAAATAGGTGACAAAATTAACACTAATGCCTACTCGATCCCTGATGCGTTCTTCCAGACGCTGTTCACTGCTACCGAACTACCACAACATGAACACAACAGGCGCGCACAACATGAAACTTTGCTCGAAGTATCACCTGGATCTCTACACATGAACGCGAGCATTGAGAACATTGTTTGTGTACACAGAGTTTACTAAAAAGAAAGGTTTTGTACAACTGACTTTGGCTATTATGGCATCCGCTCGTAATCTTTGCCAGACATAAATAATCGATTTCCGAATGCGAATGAATCTCATATGAGGCTCCTTTTTCAACTAGAAGGTCAATATTGTTTTTCACTTGCGACAAAACAATGAATTATCTGTGTATTTATATGGAACTATGCTTTACGAGCTATCCATTTTTACTCTCCTCCCTCCTTACGACGCATTCGGAGATCGATACATCTTGACGCCAAAACAACCAAAGTTAGTTGTTCAAACCCTTCTTTTTAGTAAACTCTGTGTACACAAACAATGTTCTCAATGCTCGAGTTCACGTGTAGAGACACAGGTGATACTTCGAGCAAAGTATCATGTTGTGTCGAGCCTTCTTAGTGTTGTAAAAATAGCCATTTGGTGCTCACAACATATTGAAGGCATAGCTTCTAGTTCTTTTGCGACCACTTCATGGAAGTCAAAATGGCGGAGGACAAGTTTGAGATGTGAGTGACGTCAGCTGATATTCATGAAAACCCACTCATTTATACCACAAATTATCTCTGGGGGCCCCAGTAGTGCATTGGAACTTAGAATTGTCCTACTTTTCCGCCCTTAGTGATTCCCCTGACAACATACTCAGTCAGTACTGACTTGGTACTGAAGACCCAGTACTTTCACTATTACACATGCTGTTAGCAAAACATGAAACATGCTATGTGTTTAAGTAATGAAACTCTTTAAAAAGTCAGTCTTTTGTATAACCTGATGCAGGCTGTATGAAGTTGGTAGGTGCTGCACTGATGCTTTGAAAGTGCAGAAGTGTAAATGAAGTTCACCTCAGTCATTAACATGAAGGGCTTTGTAATCAGGGTAATTGCGGATAATAACTCAAGAGCAGAGAGCAGCAGTCCCTCCCTCTGCAGGGGTACGAGCACCCCGAGGGTTTTTCCCACTGTTTTTACAGATTAATCAACTCCTGACTCTCAACATTTTGGACAAACACTACTAGCTCATCATGAATGGAATTTCATTTGTCATTTGCCTTTTCTTTGTCTTTCATTCTGTCTTCTCACTTTGATAGATTTTAAGATTGTGTATAGCATACAGTTTTTGTACCTTTTCTGTCGCTAAGGTTCCGTTTTGTACCTTTACATGTATACTAAACATGGAAAGGGACAGTTCACCAAAAAACGAAACTTTCACCATCGGTTCTGCCCCAAAAACTATACTTCTTGTGGGATTAGAAATGTTAATATAAAAACCATGTTAAGGGTATTCAAATAAGGTGTCCCATGTGTCATTGTATAATTCAGATGTGGGCTTATAGCAAATTGTACATTGTATACTAAACATAATACAATGATGTACCTTTTTGAGTACATTACTGTACCTTAAGGACTTATTGTGTAACTTTAAAGAGACAGTAAAAGTTGTCAGAAAAAGAAATAGCAAAGTAAAGTAGTGATACCAAAAAATCTTAAAGTACAGTAACGAAGTATTTGTATTTGAATAGAGCCGCGTTATCGCTTTCAGACATTTTTGTATAAGACAAGGCCCATCCATCTTCTTTGTTGGATAACTCATCTCCTGGGGGCTCACGGGATAGCACTGTGTCCATCGAATGAGCACCTCAAGATTATGCCAGAAGTAGTAGGTCATCCGGGTACTTTTCACCTACTGCTTTTTGAATATTATGAATTCAGAACAAACCACTTGCCTTGTCTACTATATAGTATGGAAGTAGGCGGTTTCGGACGCAGCCATGGTTACTAATAATTTCTAATTTACTAAATAAGCAGATTATATCATATAAAAAGTTGTTTGCACTTTATTTTACAGAACGTGTACTTAATCACATATATATATGAAGAGCTCTTTTCCAAAACGCGATAAACGCCATTTTTTAAAAAAAATGAGTTTGTCAGGTCATTTGGCTGTGTACTGAACCTATTCACTGCTCCATGAATGTTTTATGTGAAATCATTACATTTCCTTGTTAAAATGTAGGAACAAGATGCCGTTCTTTTCCAAAACGCGATAAGCGCCGAGCCTATTTTTAGCCTAAACGTGATTTATCCTCTCGACCAATCAGAACTCGATGAGCGTTTGATGCAATCCAATGGCGGCGCTCTGAACAGATGTTTGTTTATGTTCAGTCATTACTCAAATGAGGATTAATGTCATGTTAATACATCACCCGGAGAAGGTACCCGTTTGCAAGGCGATCTTCATCAAAGTGTTTGGTATGTACAACTTTCGTTTCAGAACTGGCTCGTTTGCGATAAAGTTTTTTTCCTGTGAAGAAGCCTGCTAACGTAACATGAAAAGTACTGAATAGTTCGAGCCTGCTGATAGACAGACTGGCGTTTAATACATTGACCAATGTCGTGCAAAAGTACAAAATGTGGTTAGTGAACAATGCAGGGACATCTGTAAAGTTTTGCTTTTTGGATTGGACATTATGAGCACGTTGTTACATGGTATGTCATTGAGAGCAGATCGAGGGGAGCTCGCTGTGTGTGCGTGTGAGGTTAATACAACTGTGTGTGTGTGAGAGAGAGAGAGAGAGAGAGAGAGAGAGGTGAAATATATCAAGCAAAAGGGGTTCCTAATGCCCTGCTAAGGAGAAAACTGAAATGGTGGAGGGAGTAATAGCAAGTTAGTTATGTGTAATTCTGTTTATTTCCTACTGGCTCCAATGTATATCACGATCTGAATAATTTACTTATTCATTTATAGTATGAAGAGTCCCTGAGTACATGTTGCATATTCTGTTATTTGTTTTGTTTTGTTTTTTAAAGAAAAAACATACATTTATGGGAAAAATATATGGATTTATAGCGTTTTGAAAAAAAATAAAATGAACTTTGAATTTATAATCAACAATATTGTTGTTTGATTTAATAATTATTATTCAACATGTTTAGATTGAGCAAAAAATCCATTATAACAGCATAAATTGAATATTCACAAAATGTGTGGGTCTAGGTAAAAAATGTACTTTTTCTGAAAACTATTGAAATGGATTTATAGCGTTTTGGAAAAGAGCTCTTCATATATATATACATATATATACATGGTAATTAAAGGCGTTAGTTTTTGTTGACGTTTGAATTGTTTTCAAACAGACGGAGCGAAGCTAACTCCTCCCCCTCCCCCTCCCTTCCGTGCTTTCATGAACGCGCCCAACCCCCACCCCCAAATCCTTCTTGTCGTTTATTGGCTGGAACACTTTGTTATGGCCACTGTGTTGTTATTAGACCTGTTTGAGTCGTGACTCACTTGGATCTTTAACCCGGATCTTTAAATTAACTCACGAGTCGCGAGTCTCTAGTATCATTAACCCGGTTTAGTTGAGTCCTACTACAATTCAATGTAAAACCATAAACAGTGCCACCACACACACATACCTCTTTCAACATTATTGATGAGACTTCGCTCGGACTACAGATCCACTCGTAACCGGCTGATCTGCACGAGAACTGACCCTAGATTCTCACTCAGAGCCGGAAACATTGCAAACTCGAAAGACCTGCGGATCCGCGCGAGCCGCGAATTGACCCGAGATTCTCACTCAGAGCCGGAAACATTGCAAACTCGAGAGACCTGTGGATCTGCGCGAGCCGCGAACTGACCCGAGATTCTCACTCAGAGCCGGAAACAATGCGGACTCCAGAATCTCTCAACTTGTAACCGGCTGATCCGTAACCCGCTGATCCGTAACCCGCTGATCCGCCGGCTGATCCGTAACCGGCTGATCTGCGAGAACTGTCTCTCCGGCTCGGTGGGCTACATAAGCAGGACAGTTTTTTTCTATATTTTCTCTATATTATTATGCTATTGTTATTAGTCTTATTTTTAAATGGTCGACCATACACACCAAACCTAATACCTATAAGCATGTTATCTCAGAAGTGAAAGGCTTTTGTCATGGATTTGCTTTTGAGGAGACTTCAGTCGCTCTATAGATCCACTAACTGGCTCTGGCTGATCCACGCGAATCAGCCGGTTAGTGGATCTGTAGAGCGAGTCTCATGTCCATGGTCTGCGAGTCTGCAATGTTTCCGGCTCTGAGAATCTCGAGTCACGTGGATCAGCCGGTTAAAAGTGGGTCTGTTCTGAGTTTCCTTGGCAATTTAGCAACACTGACTCAAGTGACTCAAGTGACTCACACAACCCGTATCACTTTAGGGAGTGACTCACAATAACCCGGATCCTTAAAAGGAATTGAGTTTGCCAGCCTAGTTGTTATTGCCGTTTGTGAAGCCTGGGCTGTCTACATAGATCGCGTTTTTTTACAGTTTGATCAGCGGACAGGCAGCAAGCAGATAGTGAGGAGATGTTTGCTGTATGTAACAAAAAATTTGTTATGGTCTAAAACGCGTCAATTCGCTTAGAGCACCTTTAAAGTGTATCATTACTGTACTTACCAGTGGTTCAAACTTGGTATTTATTATGTAACTCTAGGTAAGTACTAGGTAATAACAGATACATACTTATGGTGTATGTATAGTGTAACTAACAAGAAACACTACTGCACTTATAAATGAATGTACAATATAAGTATTCAGTACTTACAGGCAACTGTGTGTTAATGACAGGTACTTATAGTGTACCTTTAATAACTAATAACAAACACTACTACAAATTGTAAGTACATGGTAGGTGTAGTGTATATACTGGCCAGTGTACGTTAATGACCAGCACATATAGTGTATGTACACTGTAACTAACGAGAAATATTACTGTACTTACAAATTGTATATACTATACATGGTACGTATATGATAACTAATAACAAACATTACTGTTCATATCTTTGCCCTTTATTGTACCCTTTAAACCCAAGCATTGAATACCGTACGCATAAACTACTCACTAGCACATCCATAGTAACTGCATGAAAACCGTAAAATAAAGTGTTGCATTTTACACAGTTATTACATAGTACCTACCGTCTAAGATAAAGGATAGTATACATATGCCACGGTGAGTTATATTAACTAGTCAGACCATAAAATAAGATGCATTGTTGGGTTTAAAGGGTATAATAAATACTGAGTACAAAATGGCACATTATAATGTTTGTTATTAGTTATCTTATACGTACACTATAAGTACCTGTCAGGCCTGTACTGTAAGTACTATACACTTACTATGTACATACAATTTGTAAGTACAGTGGTTATTGTTATTAGTTATCATATAGGTACACTATAAGTACCTGTAAGTAATCCACACATGCTGTAAGTATTAAATACTTATATTGTACATTCATTTGTAAGTACAGTAGTGTTTCTTGTTAGTTAAAGTATACCTACACTATAAGTATGTATCTGGTATACCCAGTACTTTTAACTAGAGTTGCATAATAACTACCAAGTATATACCACTGGTAAGTACAGTAATGATACCCTTAATTACCATGTAGATACAAAACAGTAAGTGCCACACATTTGTCATAAGTACAACATATTTACCATATATGTACAAGGTAAGTACAGGTACTTTAAAATAAAGTGCTACCAAAAAGTTTTTACAAAGTTATAAAGAATCACTTCTTTTTTTTTTTAAGAAATAAGATCATGGTTTAAGTGATATCCCAGCCAGCTAATTAACCTTGACTGTATTTGTAAAGAGAATCGCTACAGGGCAGTTTCTAAACAAAGTGGACATCAGCACTTTTGTCCTTTCCATTGGAAATCACACAGAGAACACCATTAAAGGGACACTTCACCTACAAACAAAACATTCACCATCGGTCCTGTCCCCAAAAAATAGACGTCTTGTGGGATTGGATTGGGCATGTTAAAGGGGCGGTGAATTTGTCGATTTTATTGTTTTACACTGTTGCCTGATGTCTACTTATGATGTCCGCGTGGTTTTTACATTCAAAAACATCAAAAATAATAAGTAATAGGCTATTTTGTAACATGGATTAGTGGCTGTCTGGAGAAATGGTTCGTTTGAAGGGGCGGGCCGCATTGAAGACCTGGACGTAAACACCCACTGCTATGATTGGACGGCTTCATTCCCCGTCATTACATGTGGGAAAATGTTTTAAAAACATTAATGTGTGAAAATAGCAGCCAAACACATATATGTTTGAGCCACAAAAGATTCTGAGAGCTAAATACGATACACATAAATGACAATACGTATATTAAAGTAGAAACAAAACTCGACGTGACTAAATTACCGTATACAACACAGTAAGCGCGCATCAGAATCTAAACTGCGGCTAATAAATCCTTATCAATAACTTTGTATATTTCGATTGTGCTTGTGAGGTTGCTTTTACATTCACGTAATGTTAAATACCACAGTTATATGATAAAAAATAAGCTTTGTTGAGTGTTTGACCTTTCAAAAGTAACTCGCCTAAATTACCGTATACAACACAGTAAACGGGCATCAGAATCTAAACTGCGGCTGATAAATCCTTCCTTATAACTAACTTTGTATATTTCTACCTTTAAATTACAGTCGTATTGTTAAGTGTTGTACCTTTAATAATCGTTTAATGTTTTTAGTAAATTAAAAGTGTCAAACAAACGTGTTTAGACACGGATGTTACAACAGGACATAAGCAATCTCTTCTAACAAAGCAATAGTGAAACGCAGTAACTTAAATAAAGTAAAATGTCTTACTGTGTATAATGCTGTGTCATTGTTGTCAGATCCAATATAAGTGGTGCTTTTAATCACAGTCTCTCTGCAAATCCAGCATCGACTTCTTTACAAATGAATCCGTGTACACAAAGTTAACAAAACACTTCCCACACGAGCTGGAACTTCTTCAAAAGCAAACTTCTTCCACGCATTTAATGTTATGTTCCAAGCCTTCGAATTAAAGTATTTAGCTTCTGTGTTGTTACCACGCGGTTCTTCCACAACCGAAAATGCGGTTCCAGTCTATCATAACAGATCACCGCGTCAAAATAAAAGTCTCTCAGAAAAAATGTATTTAAAAGTCATTTTGGTTACATTTGTCAATCTTTAAAGACATATTTACTTGTTGAGACACACGTGTGTCACCCGAAGCTGTGGGCGGGGCTACAAAAGTGGTCCTTGTATTTGGCTATGGGGAGGTGCTTCAATTCTACTTTGACGTCATAGATTTCCGAATTCCACACTGGCTTGTTTTACTGGCTTGGTGCCAAAAACTGTTATATTTCAGTAGCACGGACGTTTTCAGTTCTGAAACTTGCAGGATGTTCATTTAAGTATGATGACCTCTTATATAACAAAATATCAAGCTAAAATTGAGTATTTGATTTACTGCTCCTTTAATGATGGGCATGCTAAGGGTAACCAAATAGCTGTCCCATGTGTCACTGTATAATTTAGAAGTGGGCTTAAAACATTCCTAATGGACCCTTTTGCAAACCTTGCCTGAAAAGTGGAGGGTGGGGAATTAAGCTGGTCCATCATGTATGATTATCCAATTTTTTGGAACACAAATAATGTATAAACTATGCATCATGTAGATTTCTGTTTAATTTTCAATAACTATATTTAAATCAAAGTTAAACAAACTACACAAATCTACCCTTCATAATGGCAGAATAAATAAAAGTGTTTTTATGCAAGAAAATATTTAAATGAACAGCCCGGGACTGTCCATAATACAAACAAGGGTCTGAACGCTCTCCAAATGAAAGATTATTGTTATTAATAGGTCCAGCAAGAGAAATGCATCAGTTTTAAAACACACAGTACGAGTGCGCAATGTCTGTAATGCCTCAATGTGACTTTATCAGCCTGATTAAAAGTTTGTAAAGTAGGACACTCATACAGAGCAACAACATTTTTGAACCACAACAGTTATAACTAGATTACATTTTATCATTTTCAGAACAAACTAAAACACATGAAAAAAAGTGTTTTCATCAATCAGGTGATAACTGCTATCCATTCTACCGAGATTTCATTCACATGTGACATTTGTGTTAAATATGGCACCTTGTTATATTGGTGGTACTTATCCAGAGCAGATGTCTGTTCACCCGACACTAATATCATCATAGAGAGAGAGAGAGAGAGAGAGAGAGAGAGAGAGAGAGAGAGAGAGAGAGAGAGAGAGAGAGAGAGAGAGAGAGAGAGAGAGAGAGAGAGAGAGAGAGAGAGAGAGAGAGAGAGAGAGAGAGAGGAAATGTTTGTCTGGTGCGTCTCTCTGAAATCTCTCTCTTAATTGCTGTTATTTGTCGCTGTGGAATATTGATAGCGCTGGAGGGAAAGATTGGCAGCTGCATGAATCGTTATTAGTCGGCCTGTTGGCAGAGGCGAAAGGGTTCGATATACAGACGCTCACCATCGCCAGAGCCCCGGGGAGATGGCAACCCTCTCACACAAGAGATAATTACCCATCTGAGAACCACTGCGCCCGGGGCATCAACCACACACATCACAACACACATAGACTCAACACACAATCCCGATGCCAGGAAAAAACTTACATTGTGATATTTACACAGGTGAGCGGGACTGATAATTGGTAAACTAAGCAAACGTGGCCATTTCAGCTCTTACAGTAATTAATATGAATATGAAGAATAAGTGGACACACACACACACACACACACACACACACACACACACACACACACACACACACACACACACACACACACACACACGAACACACTGTATATAATGAATGTTGAATTGCATTATAATGTGTATATGAAGAGTTTTACTCCAAATTTTTTCAAAAATCTCATTTTTTGATTGTGCATTTATAAAAAAAAATACAGCACAATAAAACACAATAAAACATGATAACATAATAATTAACATGTTTATTATTATAAAAAATTAGTTATAGATTATTGTGTATACCAGTGTTTTTCAAACTTTATAATGGCATGGACCCCCATACGTTATGATGAACCATATGCAAGGGACCCCATCCTAGAATATATATCCATTTCTATATTTTTGGTGTGAAAACATTTACACTGTATTAAAATAATGTCATGTTGATATTAATGTGACAGCATATTGTTTTCAAATAATTAGCTATGTAGATTTGTAAAATTTTGCTTTTTCTTTTTTCTCTGAAATTTTCTGGGGACACCTTAGAAACTTCTGGGGGACCCCAGACATCAGTTTATAATCCCCTGGTGTATACCATACATACCCAATAAAAATGCTACAGAACACCAATAAGCACATTTTTAGAAATAAAGATGTCACTGGGATGGTATCCTGTTTTACTGGCCTAATATGTAGGGGTGCGCGGGGGGGGGGGGGCAAACTAACGCGGGGTTAATTGTAAAATGGACCGTTTACATTGTTGCACAGGGTTGAGCGAGTTGTTTTTCCGGCATTGTTTTCACGCTGCCAAAAGACGGTCTTCCGCAAATTTTTGGAAATGTATAATGTTTTTCCAGATAGTTATTGATGGAAAAGTGTTTTGGTAGCATGTAAGTAAATTTTTTATCATATGTTTTTTTCGTTTTCTAAGTTGGGTGTGTAAGATACCAAATCCAATGCTATGTCATATTAATCAGTGTCTTGTTGACTAAAACATAGCATCATTTTGAAATATGTCTGCAGCTCTTAGCAACTTTTATGTTGGGCTTGAAAATATTTTGACCCAGTGGGGTTAATTGTAACGCTGTGTTACAACTAACCCCCTGCCTGTTACAATTAACCCCATGGGGTAAGTTGTAACGTTTGCACTTCTGTCACGTTTGGTGTAATTGTCCAAGAATGGTAAGTACTAGAAACAAACTTCAAATGTTCATTTAGCAGAGATGTGTGTGTTGCTTGTGCAAAAATATAATTAATCAAACTCAAATTTTTGGAATGATTGAGCCAAAACCAAATAGGTTGTGCCCCACTCTCCCCTACACATTAAGATACCAATATGTACCTTTGATGTAATATTATGTACTCGAAAGGGTACCCCTGCCCCAGTGACAGCTTTTGTACCATGTAATTTTCCTCAACATTTTCAAAAGATTGGATGCTTTTACACTGTGCATGATGAAACACTTTAA
This sequence comes from Misgurnus mizolepis, assembly GCA_025389145.1. NCBI lineage: Eukaryota > Metazoa > Chordata > Actinopteri > Cypriniformes > Cobitidae > Misgurnus > Misgurnus mizolepis. The sequence goes on from JAIFKI010000009.1 coordinate 23,397,164, forward strand.
ATGCATTTCACTAACATTAAATCTGCGCTTAGCAGGTGCTGAAGTCGCATGTCGTGTTTTTAATGCTGACATTTAATCAATAGATTCAAATGGCAGTGGAGACCTATTCACTGCTTCATCAATCCTGTACGACAAAGTAAAAGTGAGTTGAGATAATTGTGAAGCGAGAGGTTTTCGGTAAAGGTCAAAAGTAGTTTGTTCAGAGGATCAGTACGAGATTTGTAGCTTGGGTTGGCAACAGCCCAGAGTGCACACTCATTACATCAGAAAGCCATGTGTGAAAAGAAAAGCATACAGAAATACTCTCTCTCTCTCTCTCTATCTCAAACATAAATGTGATTTAATCAAAATTCAGAAGCAAATACACAGCTTACACAACTTAAATGTAACTTGTAAATGTAACTGTTTCAGTCGAGTGCTACTTTTTAAAAATGTTTACAGGAACTGTGATTTCATTTCACAGAAAACACTGTCATTTATCCCATACAGAAATCTAAAGAAAACTCATCAACTTAAGCAGTAAAGTAATGTATATATTTACCCAACCTGATCTCACAAAATCCGTGAAATAGTCACGCATTATTTTGCTCCGTTTTGCGTGACATTGTCACGTATTTCCACCACATTACGTGCCCCTGACACGACTTTCTTTTCCGTGACAGTTTCACGTATTGGTTACTCAACTGTTTTTCCTATTTTCTTACAATTGTCGCTTCGGTTTGGGGTTAGAACAACTTTCTGTTACATAAAATGACATCCTTACCCAAACCCAACTCTAACCCTAACGTCAGGCGACGATGGTTTAAAAAGCATACAAACATTTTTTATAAACCAATATATTAAGTGACATCCTAACGCAAACAGCAAAGCTAACCCCAAACCGAAGCGACAATTGTTTAAAAATAGGAAAAACAGTTGAGTAACCAATACGTGAAACTGTCACGGAAAAGAAAGTCGTGTCAGGGGCACGTAATGTGGTGGAAATACGTGACAATGTCACGCAAAACGGAGCAAAATAATGCGTGACTATTTCACGGAAATTTGTGAGATCATGTTGATTTACCCCACAATAACCACTTAAAGTGTTAGTTCACCAAAAAAATGAAATCACCCTCATGTTGTTCACCTGTAAATTAAAATACTCTCTGGGTTTCCATACCGACTCCTGACATCCTGACATGTATCTCTGCAATGCAAACAGCATTTCAAGCTGCAGTGAGCAACACCTGCCGAGCGATCTGTGGAGTTCAGGCCACGGGGACTGTATTAATCATCATGCGACAGGCTCTCCGTCATCACAGCGGCTTTAATTATGAAAGCCGTAAATAATCTTTTTTAAAACTGTATAGATCATCTGCACCGAGGCATCCACAACAGGTGGATATTTCGTCTCCCCTCTGGAGTCTCTGGTGTCACGGAGGCAGCGTGATATATGGCACGCTGTGATTTCTCGCTCCGTCTCACCTCACTTATTGTCTGTATCTGGCACCAAATAAAACAATGTGAGAAATTATATCTATTATCGTAAAGGTGCGCGGGACGTGTGGGTTTAATAAATAGCTCGATCCATCTGAATCGGAGACAAAAAAATAATGAAAGTATGGCAAGTTCTCATCTGACAGAGCAAAAGCCAAGATAACAGACGCCTATTTGTCACGCTTCCAGAATGTATGTCAAGTTTTGCATTTACGAACAGCTTACAATGATCTACCATACCTGACCGTGGATATCAAGGATCCAGACACCAAGATACATTAAAGATGCTTGTGGGAAGGGAAAAGGGGAATTCTAATAAACTCAAAGACATGATTTGTCCATTCATCTCTCGCCGCTGCTTGCTGAATAAAAGGCTTCATGAATTCAGTTTATTATCTGCAGACCGCAAAGTCTGCCACTTGATTTCCCTGTGCAGTCGATAAATTGAGCAAGGCCACAGCGGTATTGTACAAGCCTCTAAAAAAAAGCCTGAGAGCCACCCGTTCCCCATTTCCACCATGATTCTTTCTCTGAATATTAAATCTGTACCTTTCAAAATTTATAGCAAAAGTGGTGTGTCGAAGCTTTGCTTTGCTTTGCTTTCAAGCTGCACAAAACCTCCTCTGTCTACATTCTAATATTGATACCGGCTCTCTGGATGATGAAGATTTTTTTGTGTATTTATACACATGTTGCACCGCAGTGATGTGGCATAAGCCTATGTGAAGATGAATGACAGGATAGACACCTAAACCTGTACAGGACATGTTATGAACCAACTAGTCCTTTCGTGTGCAAAAGTATGATGGCAGTTTGTATTTGGTTGTTGTTTCCAAAGTTTGCAGGTTTGGGTGGCCATATCTGGCAAACAAGCTTACAGTACTAGAACTAGCTAACATTTGCATTTATATAGACTTTTCAAGGGTAGGTGGTGCACGCTTTACTGCGATGCCATAGAAGAACAATTTTGGATTCCCAAAAGAACCATTCAATCAAATGTTCTTAAAATAACCATTTCTTAAAGAGCATTTTCCACTGCAAAGAACATTATGTGAAACAGTTCTTTGGATGTTAATGTCCGCTTGAGCCATACTATATGTAAGGAATAATTGACGAAGGGCCATTGAATTATAAGAAAATAATGCACACCCAAGGTGCAATGCGGCACGACGCAAAGCGGGTGTGCATTATTTTCAAATAATTAAAAGGACCGGAGTCAATTATTCCTCTTATACCACAGTTACCACAAACATTGCACTAGTGCCTATTTTTAAGATATTTGAAAAGTTAGGTGTACGGTTATCATATATATATATATATATATATATATATATATATATATTTGTTATCGGCACAATGTCATAAGTTTGCTAGGGTGTTTTGGATGGTTGTTAGGTGCTTAATTTCAGCAACAAGTGTGTATTTAATATATTTTTACTAGATATGGTTTGGGTCTCTACCTTAACCCTTTCCCCACCATCAGTGTTGGGGAAAGTTACTTTTAAAAGTAATGCATTACAATACTAAGTTACTCCAAAAAAAGTAACTAATTGCGTTACTTAGTTACTTTTCATGGAAAGTAATGCTTACGGTACTTTTTAGTTACTTTTGCGATACTTTTTCTTAGCTGAGGCTTGATCTCTTTCAGGCATTCAGAAATTGCATATTTCTATAAAAAAATAGTTGAGCTCTGGCCTGCCACCTTTTTTTCTGGCTCTAATGTGTACATTTATAAAGTAATGCGTTACTTTACTCGTTACTTCAGAAAAGTATTATTATTACGTAATGCACGCTACTTGTAATGCGTTACCCCCAACACCTTCCACTATTGACGAGTTATCTCGTCAATTAAGAAAAAATATTTGCATAAAAAACGTGTTTCTGAATAATTTTTATGTTAATTTGCAATACCGCGATTATACGCTAGATGGATAACCCAATTACTCAATTTATGAAAAAAAACTGAAGCCAAAACCTTATTTACTCATTTTAAACTCGTGTATGTTTTGATAATTGTTCTGAAGCTGATCTCTAACAAAATTCCCTCACTAAAATGCAATTATTTCAGCATATATAATAAAGAAAAATACCCATATTTAAGAGTCTATAAGCAGAGATAAATATAGATAGGATGAAACTATTTTTCCTTTATTGTTTGTTTGAAAGCCGATGGTATGTTCTTTCATTTTAGATATTTGTATGTTTATATATTTTTAGAAGATTTTTTTTCTGGAAGGCATAGCCTAAATCTTTGGGATTTTTTCTGCCTGATCTCACAGAAATCATGTGTATTTCAAACAAAGTGAATCACACAATAATGTATAAAAGTATAAAACAATAATGAAACCCTACCCCAACATCAGAGGGGCAAAAGCAAATTGTACTTAAAAAATACTTCAATTTGCAACACCTATAAAATGTAGATTTTTCAAACTTTTTTTAGTTGAACCGACCTTTCACTTTTTACAGTGTAAAAAACGTACAAATGTGGTTGTACGAATTAATACGAATTAGCCACCTTGTCAAATGTTTTTTTTTTTTTTTGTATATCGTATTTCTTAGATTTAGAAAATGTATAGCAAACTTCCAGATAAATTTTATAATTTAAAGTATATCATTCATCTGTTAAAAGGGTAAATAAAATGTCCAAGTAAAAGTATCAAACCGGGAAAGAATACTTAGGGCTCTATCATACACCCGGCGCAATGCAGAACAAATACAAGTATCTTTTGCTAGTTTCAACCCGGGGCAATGATCATTTTCACAATTAGTGAAATATTCGCAATATTGTTTTTGTTATTTAATGAGCGTGTTAGAAATATGTGCCTATAAACAGGACGACAACGCGGGTTTGCTTATCACATACATGAATGCGCAGCAGCACTAAAACGCTTTTAAATATGAAAGATTAAAGGATTGAATGTAAAAGATTATTATTGAGTCTCTTGGACATAAATGAAGATCAATTATGAGATGTTAGAAGGCGTACAAAGCTGCTTCACCTGTAGCCTGGTAAGTAAATAAATGCTTTGCTTTAAACAAATGCATCTGTTTTTAAATGTTTTTTTTTTAAATGCTACCTCACAGATTTATTGTATATGATGACACTGTACCTGTGGATATGGTGAGATGAGAAACATCTCAACAAGTAATGCTTTAAAAAAACTCATGGTGCTGTTTAGGTGCTGAAACGTGCGGAGAGCTGTTTGTAAATTCTTTATCTCCTGTTTGTTATTTTTAGAGTACAAACCTTTTCTTACATACTTTTAAATTATTTTTTGATGATATTGGATAGCGATACATTTAAAGCAATTAAAAGCCTGCTTTTTTACTTCCATGACTAAAAGAAAACGTGTTTTAAAGGTTTTAATAAAAAAAAAACAATTTCAAAACAAGTGAAAAACAACACAATTATTTAACATTAATCTTAAACTGGTAGTCTTCTTCCTCCGCTTAGTTTTTCAGTTTACAAAGTCCATCATCTAAATAGGGATTAGACATAGCCAGTGGCGGAGTGGCAATCGGGAGAGGCGGGACTTTTCCCGGTGGGCCGGTAGTGTTTTGAGGGCCGGTCTCACGCAGAAAAACTATTAATCATATATTTAATATGCCGCAGCGCCCAAAATGTATCTGGCCGCACCGCTCTATCAAGAAGCCGTCTCCCCTGGAGTTCCAGTCGAGAGTGCAGCTTAACAGCCAATCAAAAAAAAGAAAGAGGCTACACAATAGCCAATCAGAAAATAGCACGGTTGTATCTGGGTACATTTTAACGCAACAACCAATAAAAAAAGCTTATCCTCGTTCACCCACAGATAAGACAAAACACCAGAAATCAACAGGCTATAATGATGCTCATTAAATCTAATTTTAAATATTTTTAGTAGAACATATCTGAACATTGGTACATCACTAATAGGGATAATTTACACGTGTGTTCGACTTTATGCTATAACATAGGAACCAACAAGCGGATGACATCAACGTGCCGCGAGAGCGGTTCAAAAGCAAACTCTTCCGATGATTTCTCGACTCACCCTCGCGGTACTTTGATGTCATCAGCCTGTCGTTCTTGCAGCGCAGCTTGAAGTCGAACATTGGGGTTCCCCAACCTTCCCCTGCAGGAGGTCTCATGATGACTGCTGCTGTTGTAATCTTTATTTTCGCAAGTAAACTCCTTTTTTGTTTTAACATTCAAACAGACTTGGTTCTCCCCCACACTCGCGCTATGCATATTGCATACATTATTCCAGAAGTAATATGATTTGTTCTCTGTGAATAAATATACATGTTCTCTTTCACTGGGAAATTGTAGCGCTGTCGAAGTGAATTGTATTAATTATTTGCGCGCATTTTTGAATATGGCCACTTGTGGAATGAAAACTGCACGACTACAAAAGGTAAGACTTGTTTTTGCATTTAGCCCTGTTTTACTTACTAGTGTTATAGTCTTAGTTGGTTAACTACGTGTGCTTTATCACATCATTTAAAAGTCTTTATTGTGTGTTTATAAGTGTTTATTGGCGGTTGCAATGACAAGATTTGTGAAGGGATGTCACAGTATGTTTTGTTTTGATATTATCTTGTTTTAGTTTATCTGTAGCTGGAGTTGCACTTAGTTAAAGGCGGAGTCCATGATGTTTGAAAGCCAGTGTTGATATTTGAAATCGCCTAAACAAACACGCCCCTACCCCAATAGAATCTGGACCTTCTGTTGATAGACCCGCCCCACACATACGCAACCCGGCATTTGATTTGATTTGATTGGCTATAAGTGTGTTTTGGTAGTCGGCCCGTCTCCTTTTCCAAACCGTTTTTCAAACATCGTGGACTCCGCCTTTAAGAATGACAACATTTGAAAAGCATTTTAAACAACCATGATTTCTATTTTTGTTTTTCATTTGTATTGCTTCCGTATTGTTGTCAGTAAGTGTACATCCGTGCAGTCAGTATGATTTTGTACAAGTTGATGGAGTACACATATGTGGTTTCATAGATTTGTTTATTTGAGAATGGCCTTCTTGTACGAAGAATTTTTGCCATACCCTAGGTTTTCGTGAAAACGTTTTTGTTACAGAGTGTCTGCAACTTAGCCAACATACAGCCTGTTCACTGACAACATGCTCAGAACAAGTAGTCCAGGCCTCGTTATATTTTCGTTATCACACGATGACTGACATTTTGTCACATTAAACATCCCTCTCTCCTATAGGCTTAATCATTTTATAAGAAACTGCTTGGCAACCAAATTAAGCTTTAGCTTACTTGAAACTAGGGACTGTTGTTGACTTAAAGATCTTTTAAAAATAATAATTATTATAACACTTGGTATTTCATGTTGTGTAGTCATTTCTTTCTTTTTTTTCTACCATGGAGGGCTGGTGGTCTACAAAATGTCCCGGTAGATATTTTGGTCCCACTCCGCCCCTGGACATAGCGCCAGCACAACTGGCTTTTAAAGGGGATGAGAGCTGAGACTCTCATTGGTTTATTGCACGTCCCACCCAAAACACCATTATACATTAAAATAATATGAACAACCCTTTTCGACCGTGTGCTTGGCGCACAAACCATTTTTCCCGTCGTTAAATTAGCAAAAGTGGATTCGGACATGCCCATTTAGACCTTGCGCTTAGATCGTTAAAATAGTGCCCTTGGACTTCAAATCTCTGTAAAAACTACATTAATAGTCATGTTTTAGTAGGGATCCTGACCTTAACAAAAACTAAAGTAGAGGCTGTTTTTTGGCATGATTTTATACTAGACACAAAGCGCATCTCTAAAAAAAAAACTAAACCAAATAATAACCTGTCACACTGTTCTATGCACAACAAAGATGACCTAATTAGATTATGAATAAGTAGCTAAGTGTAAGCGCTGCTCTACAAATAGAGAAATGCATAACATTAACTACGATCTCGGCTCTCTATTTCTGAGATTAGATAAATCAACAACGGCCTGGTTGAGTCATAATGCGGTGGGTTATTAATGCTGGTGTCCTCTCGCTGCAGGTGTAGGGCTCTACCCGGCCTCGTCGTACCGTAGCTGACGCTGGCCTTTTTCCTGCGTTGCGTGCATTTCTTTCTGTCTTAATTACGAAGGCATTTCTCCCTCTGTCTCGCACATGTCTCAGTGTAATTATTCACCCCATTATATGATGCCTTTATCCTCCACACTTCATTATGTCCTGGGCAAGGAAGATAAATTAATTTCCTGATTAAACTGCAGACAATTGATGTTCTCGTGCTCCTAGTTGGCATGAGGAGTTTGGTGACATCTCACTGACACCTTTAAATGGATAGTTCACCCAAAAATTGTCTCATCATTTACTCACTCTCATGTTGTTACAAACTCGTATAAATGTCTTTGTTCCGATAAACACAACGGAAGATATTTTGAGGAATGTTTTGTAGTCAAACGTTCGTAGAGTTTGGTTACAAACATTTCTCAAAATATCTTTCTTCTTTATCATCAGAACAAAGCAATTTGTAAAAAAAATAACTCATTTAGTTTTATTATTATTTATAAAAAAAGCCTGAAATGCTGAAATTATTTATCGTCACTATTTGGATCTACTGAACTGGTCCTCAGCTCTGGATCTACTCGTCCTACAGCAATTATTACTTTCAAAACATTATAGTTTACTAGGGTAATTGATAGTATGCCCAAATGACCTTGATTAAACTTAATGATTAAGCTTGTGTCACCACCAGGGGCTGGCTATTTTAACTAAAGCCACGCCCCTTTGCAACTCCCACCTCGAGGAGGTCCCCAAAGCCAACCCAATGACCAGACAAACACGGGAACAAGTAAGTAAAATTTAAAACAAGCTTTATTTAGTTTAAATATCTAAAAGAACTGGGAATTTGGGGGAAAGGGGAATTAAAACTAATAGGTCTCTTCGTCTCCCTCCAGGGAGACTACAGCCACGGGCAGACAGGCCAAGGGCAACAGGGGTGCCAACCACCACAAGCCGGGGGAGAAAAGGGAAACGTCAGGCTCCGGCCTGGACCCTGCTAACCGTGGCGCCCTCCTTCTTCCGTCCTGGAGGCAGAATAATTTTGGTGTGACTGGTAAGGAGGATCTCCACTGTCGGTGTATCTTTCCTCGGGTCGGCAGGGGGTCCTCGCCCCACGTGCCCTTACGTTCCCTGTCGTACGTCCGCCCACGTTCGCCTTGTGCCCCACAGATAGTCACTGCGACACAAAAGCACTGTTAGTTTGCACTTGAGGTGTTTCTCACCGGCTCTGCTGCTTGCAGCTCTCTGGGTAGGTATCACGTTACACAGTCTGTTCTCCAATTGTTTCTCCTTGCTCTCCACAGGCGGCCACTAGGACACAAATGACACTGTTACTTGGACTTCGGGTATTGCCCACCGGTTCTGCTGCTTACAGCTCTCTGGGTAGGTATCACGTTCACAGTTTGCTCTTCAATGATTCACTCTCGTCCTGTTCTCTCTCCACAGGTGGCCGCTAAGACCCAAAGACACTGTTACTGAAACTTCGAGTATTTCTCACCGGCTCTGCTGTTTACAGCGTTCTGGGTAGGTATCACGTTCACAGTTTGCTCTTCAATGATTCACTCTCGTTCTCTCTCTCTCCACAGGTGGCCACTAGAACACAAAGACACTGTTACTGAGACTTCGAGTATTTCTCACCGGCTCTGCTGTTTACAGCTTTCTGGGTAGGTATCACGTTCACAGTTTGCTCTTCAATGATTCACTCTCGTTCTCTCTCTCTCCACAGGTGGCCGCTAGAACACAAAGACACTGTTACCGAGACTTCGAGTATTTCTCACCGGCTCTGCTGTTTACAGCTTTCTGGGTAAGTATCACGTTCACAGTTTGCTCTTCAATGATTCACTCTCGTTCTCTCTCTCTCCACAGGTGGTCGCTAGGACACAAAGACACTGTTACTGAGACTTCAAGTATTTCTCACCGGCTCTGCTGTTTACAGCTTTCTGGGTAGGTATCACGTTCACCGTTTGCTCTTCAATGATTCACTCTCGTTCTCTCTCTCTCTACACAGGTGGTCGCTAGGACACAAAGACACTGTTACTGAGACTTCAAGTATTTCTCACCGGCTCTGCTGTTTACAGCTTTCTGGGTAGGTATCACGTTCACAGTTTGCTCTTCAATGATTCACTCTCGTTCTCTCTCTCTACACAGGTGGTCGCTAGGACACAAAGACACTGTTACTGAGACTTCAAGTATTCCTCACCGGCTCTGCTGTTTACAGCTTCCTGGGTAGTTATGGTTCTCCTCCGTAGGTCAGCAGAGGGGCGAAACGGTCCCACACCACCTCACCGGGTCGAGCGCTGCCCTATCTCCAATGCCCATAGGCCGATCGATTCCTAGACGGGGGCGCCCTTTTCGTAGAGACCACGGGGCGGCGGACCCTTTCGCCTCTGACTCTGCGACAAAACAGACACAGGTAAGTATACACCACGAAAGTTTCCAATGGTTTACTCACGGTCACGGACAGCTCTCAGTCTGTGTCCCTTCGTACTCCAAACAACACACTACGTATAATAACAGTGATTTCTGTAGTCGTTGGCCTCTCCGTCCTCTGCCCAGTGGAAGAAAATGGATGATGCGGGGCTTCGTCTACAAGACACACAGCAACCCACAGCAATACACAGCACCACTCCAAACGTGAAAAAGATTTATTACACAGTCTCACTCACCACACTATAAGTGCACCACAACAAGGGAAGCGCCCGGTGTCCTCCACTGCGCTTGGGCTACGATAAGGCGATGGGAAATACGACCACAATAAGTCTCGTTGCGGCGGCTGTTTGAAGTTTGACTTCTCACGGCTCGCCCACCACACTCTTATAGGGGTAGGGCCGCCCTCCTTCTCCTGGAGGTTTCCAATAGTTACACAAGTTAACTTTTGCCAGTTACTCCACACAGAAAAGGGTATACTCACGGCGAATAGCCTTTGTTTACGTTGTACCAGAAGGTCAATTTTTCTTCCTGCTTTACTCCTTCAGTATTGGTTAGAACAGCGTTCCTTCCTACCCATAGGGTTTTCCTGTTCACTCCAGCAGGTCCACAATAAAGATTTACAACGAGAGAGAGGGAGAGAGAGAAACACAAACAGCCACCACGTCCAACAATGAGCACAGCTCCGTTTCCCAGCACACACTAAACACCCCTAACTGTGTTCTAACTGTGCTTTATATACTCCTCTCTGTTCCTCAATCATCCAATTGCCCGGCGATCTCTTCAACTAGGCACAGCTGTGCCCAATCGGCTGATTACAGCCTCCGCGAATCTGCCGGATGTCCGGTGTTCCCGTCTTTCCGGTCTGGACGGAAACATCCGGGCGGAACCAAAACTTCCTCAACTTTTGGTTCCGCCCTGAAAGATCGTCACCCCGTGACATCCTCCCCCGCCAATGCATTCTAGTCCCTGGAATGCTTTTGAGTAGTCCACTCACCGTAACGGGAAGGGGGTCGGCCTTGATTCTCCCGTTGGGAGCGCCTCACAGGGGAATCAGGTTCGGCGGGCTCGGGCACAACCTCAGGTTGTCTTTGGGCGACCGGGGGTTCGGCTGTCTCTGGTACTGGCTCTGGTTGCCTCTGGGCGGCCGGGGGTTCAACTGGCTCAGGTGCTAGCTCCGGCTCTCCTGGGGCGGCCGGGGGTGGTGCCACCACGGGTAGGCCTGGTACCACAGCCCATCCTTCCATCCAGGGGGCCGTCGGTGCCGGCTCCGCCACTACCTCCTTCGCGACCTCGGGATAATTTGGGCAAGGGCGAATCATGTTTCGGTGTACCACACGTTCAGGGCCGGCTTTTCCTTCCGGCCGGATGGTGTACACCGGCTGTCCCGGCCTCTGTTGGCTGCAGACTACGTACGGGATGGTCTCCCAACGGTCACTCAGCTTTCCTTTGCCTTGCCGCCGATTGTCTCGTACCAAGACTCTCTCTCCTGGTAACAAGGGGGCGTCCCGGGCCGTCCGGTCGTACAACCGCTTGTTCTTTTCCCCTGTAGCCCGTATCTTCTGGGATACCTGTTCGTAAGCAAAGTGCAGCCATTGGTGGTGGCGCCCCACCCATTCCGTCACGCTCCCTTCCTCTTGGCCAGTGGCCACTCCCAAGACCAGGTCCGTGGGCATCCGCACATGTCTGCCGAACATCAGATAAGTGGGGGCATACCCCGTCGTACTATGAACGCTATTATTATAAGCTTGCAAAAGGTTCGGTAGAGCACTCACCCAATCGCTCTGCTTCCGTTGGTCCAGGGTCCCTAGGAGCCCCAACAGGGTCTGATTAAACCTCTCACAACAGCCATTTCCTTGAGGGTGATACGACGTCGTATGGGTCTTCGTGCACCCGTACAGCTGGCATAATTCTCGGATCACCTTTGATTCGAAATTGGCCCCTTGGTCTGAGTGCAGGAACTCTGGACATCCGAATGTTTGGAAGACGTGCCGCCATAGAGCCGTTGCGGTGGTGTTTGCCGTCTGATCGAGGGTGGGAACTGCCCATGCGTACTTTGTAAACAGGTCGGTGATTACTAAGATGTTCGGATAGCGGTCCTGTGGCCGGCCCAGTGTCAGGAAATCCATCGCCATGATGTGGAGGGGGGCTTTGGCATGTATGGGCACCATCGGTGCTCGAGCCTCTCGTCGAGATTTAAACAACATACACCTGGGGCAAGCTTGGACCAAACTGCGTACTGATGCTTCTAGCCCCGGCCAGTAGAAAAACCTGCGCAGCAGCGATACTGTCCGTTCCTGTCCCTGGTGCCCCAGCTGATCATGGTAGGCGGACACCAAGGCGGCTGCTTGATCAGCGGGCACCACGATCTGGCGCACCTCTTCGTCCAGCTTCGGGTCACTAACCTTCCGGCACAGCACCCCTTCCTGGAGTTCCAGCTTGTCCCACTGTCCCAGCAGTCTTTTTCCCGTCTCTGTTTGGGTCAGCCTTTCAGACGATGTTGGCCGTCGGCCCTGCTCCACCCACATCTTTACCTGGCACACATCCTGATCCTGGGCCTGCCTTGCTTTCCACCGACAGGGGTCCCAGCCCCAATTCTCCGGCACCGCCTCCTGCTGGCCTCCTGGTGCCTCCACGGCCCCTATCAGATAGCCTTCCCTTTGGCTTTCTTCTTCCTGGCCTTCCCGGCAACCGGGGTTATCCGCCTCTGGCAATCGGGACAAGACGTCAGCGTTCGTGTGTTCTCGCCCCGGCCGATACTGCAGTTGGTACTCGAAATTGGCCAGTTGTGCCACCCAGCGCTGCTCCACAGCTCCCAGCTTCGCTGTCTGTAAGTGCACCAAAGGATTATTGTCCGTAATCACCGTTACCTTAGCACCCCAGAGGTAGTCCCTAAACTTCTCGCTCAGGGCCCACTTCAGGGCCAGCAGTTCCAGTTTAAATGAGCTGTAGTTTGCATCGTTCCTCTCGGCTGGGTGGAGGCTTCGGCTTGCGTAGGCAATCACCCGTTCTGTTCCCGCTTGTCGTTGGGCCAAGACCGCTCCCAACCCCAGGTTGCTAGCGTCTGTATACAAGATAAATGGTTGAGTAAAATCTGCATAGGCCAAGATAGGAGCCTGTAACAATTCCTGTTTCAATCTCTGAAATGCCCCCTCACAGGACTCATCCCAGTCAATAGGGGGTGATCCCCGTCCCCGGTTCCGCCCTGTACCGACCAGCAGCTGGTTAAGTGGCTTAGCGATCTTGGAAAAATCTTTTATAAACCGTCTGTAGTATCCCACAAACCCTAGAAATGAACGCACTTGCCTCACAGTCTTGGGTGCACTCCAATCTCTTACTGCAGAGACTTTCCCAGGGTCTACAGCCACCCCAGCAGCGCTGACCACGTGACCCAGGAACTGGACCTCTCGCCTCAGCAGATGGCATTTATCGGGTTGCAACTTCAGCCCATATTTCTCCATTGCCTGGAAAACCTCTTCGAGGTGCCGGAGGTGGGAATCGAAATCTGGGGAGTACACAATTACATCATCTAGATATACCAAGACTGACTCCATTAACTGACCTCCCAGACAGCGCTGCATCAGGCGTTGGAACGTGGCTGGGGCGTTGCAGAGCCCGAAGGGCATCCGTTCCCACTCGAATAATCCAAACGGGGTCGTGAAAGCGGTCTTCTCCCTATCGGCCTCGGCCACTGGCACCTGCCAATACCCACTGGCCAGATCCAGAGTGGAGTACCATGCAGACCGCGTGAGACCCGCAAGAGAGTCTTCGATCCGGGGCAGGGGAAAAGCGTCTTTCTTGGTCACCAGGTTGAGCTTACGATAGTCCACACAAAACCTCCAAGCTCCCGACTTCTTCTGCACAAGTACGATGGGGGCTGCCCATGGGCTACTGCTCTCCCGGACGATGCCCCGCCCCAGCATGCCCTGCAATAGTGAGCGTACCTCTGTATACAAGGTGGGTGGGATCGGCCGGTACCTCTCTCTACTGGGTCCTGCATCTCCAGTCGGAATATGATGTTCTACTACCTTAGTGCATCCGTAATCCTCCTCGTGTCTTGCAAACACATGTTGCCATTTCTGAAGGAGGGCTTGGAGTCTTTGTGTCTGCGCCTGTTCCAGTTTTTCCCCTTGCAGGGACTCACCTGCCAGGTGTCTCGGCACGTCCCTCTCCCCGTTGTTCGAAGGGGCTTCCATCTGCGTCAGGGCCACCTCGATGACAGTGGGGCACACCTGACGGAAACTAACATCTCTCTCCTCCCTCACCTGATGGGGCGCAACCCCCGTTAGTCGGGCCAGCCGCTGGTGTCGGTGTAAGTGTACTGGGTAGGGGTGGTCATTTCGAACCTTTACAGGGACCCTCCCCCGGTGGACCGCCGCTAGGCCTCGTGCTACTTCCACTTGGGGGCAATCAGCGTGGGGTTCAACCAATACCCACTCTTCGGGGCCAACTCCTCGGGGGGCCACTCTCACCCACACCATGGCCTCACTCCTAGGGGGGATAGATAGAGCATAGCGACACATCACTCTCCCTACCTCTTCCCGGCCTCTGCGGACCTGGGTCATCTGGACCCGACGACAGTCGGCGACTACTCGCTCCCATAGGGGCCTCTCAACAGGGGAGATCCTAGGGCCGGGCTTAGCCCGAAATAACTCCTCCCAACACTCAGAGAGCACGTTCATCCCTAATAGGGCTCGATGGACACCCAAACACCTGTCTTCCACGATGATTACCCCTTTTTGGGGAACTAACACCCCGTGAACTTCTAAGTCCGTCAGCCGATAGCCAATGTAAGGAATCTCTAAGCCGTTGGCGCCCCGCAACGTCAGCCAGGGGGCCTCTCCTCCTTGGGTTCTCTGCTTCCCGAATACTTCCTGTGAGAGACTTTCGGCAAACAAAGTCACTTGAGAGCCCGTATCTACCAGGCACTGTACTGTCTTGCCACATACCTTCACTTCCGCCATTGGGCTATGCCCAACCATCTGGTCTCTTGAGTTATCACGTCTTCCCGGGTCTCCTCGAGGGGTCCCGGCCACACGACCCACTGTGGCCGGTCGTCCTAAAAACCCCCTTCCGATGTCCTGCGAGGCCCACACTGACGGCTATAATGCCCTGGTTCTCCACAACGATTGCAGATTGGCCGCCCTTGGTCATCCCACTCAAAGCGGGGCCGGTTTAAAACGGTTCGGGCGCCCCGGTGGCTCTCGGCCCCTCTCAGAGTAGACTCGCTCTCGGGGTGCCGGCCTCGGTTCCTCTCGCGCCCTACCTTGGCGAAGTTCTCCCAGAAGAGTCTTAGATAGCTCCGACATCTGCTCTCGGACATCTTTCAACAATTCTACTCTCAGGGCTTGCTTCCAATCTGCGTGTTCAGGTGGTGCTGCGGTGTTCCCACTTACGGCTGCACATACAGGGGTTTCACTTACTTCGACCTCATCACCCTCCAAGGCCAGCGCCTCCTTCTTTAGGTCTTCAAAGGTGAGCCCGGAGTCCCTCCGAAACTGGACCCTCAGACTTTGTCTCACGGGGCCCTCTTTCATCCCCAGGAGGAACTGGTCACGTAACAAGGTCTCTCCGTCTCCTAGCCCATGGTCTCGTCGGGCCTGCAGGCGAGTGAACTGCTCTCGCAGCCTGAGGGCAAAAGCTCTAATAGGTTGTCGGGGGCCTTGCCTACAATTAAAAAATTGTGAACGGAGGACAGCTACGGGGGTATGGTCGCCATATTGCTCAGTAAGGAACTGGAACACAGTCTGGGCGGTGGCTCGGATTGCTTCGGGGGCGGCTTGTACCTCTCGCCGTGCTTCTCCTTCTAGGGAGTTCAACACAAACTGTAGCCGCTGAGCGGCGCTAAGGCCCTGTAAGTCGGCCAAGTACTCTAATTGGGCCTTCCATTCGGTCAGTCGTACCTCCGACTCTGCTCCTCCATATTTCTGGATCCATGGGCTTCCCATGATAATAGATGTGGCACGGGGTGGGGCTGCAGGCCCCGCGTTGTCAGTCATTGGGTGACCTTGGTTACTCAACTCGAGGTGGGGCCCTGCCGACTACGCCAAAATCTGTCACCACCAGGGGCTGGCTATTTTAACTAAAGCCACGCCCCTTTGCAACTCCCACCTCGAGGAGGTCCCCAAAGCCAACCCAATGACCAGACAAACACGGGAACAAGTAAGTAAAATTTAAAACAAGCTTTATTTAGTTTAAATATCTAAAAGAACTGGGAATTTGGGGGAAAGGGGAATTAAAACTAATAGGTCTCTTCGTCTCCCTCCAGGGAGACTACAGCCACGGGCAGACAGGCCAAGGGCAACAGGGGTGCCAACCACCACAAGCCGGGGGAGAAAAGGGAAACGTCAGGCTCCGGCCTGGACCCTGCTAACCGTGGCGCCCTCCTTCTTCCGTCCTGGAGGCAGAATAATTTTGGTGTGACTGGTAAGGAGGATCTCCACTGTCGGTGTATCTTTCCTCGGGTCGGCAGGGGGTCCTCGCCCCACGTGCCCTTACGTTCCCTGTCGTACGTCCGCCCACGTTCGCCTTGTGCCCCACAGATAGTCACTGCGACACAAAAGCACTGTTAGTTTGCACTTGAGGTGTTTCTCACCGGCTCTGCTGCTTGCAGCTCTCTGGGTAGGTATCACGTTACACAGTCTGTTCTCCAATTGTTTCTCCTTGCTCTCCACAGGCGGCCACTAGGACACAAATGACACTGTTACTTGGACTTCGGGTATTGCCCACCGGTTCTGCTGCTTACAGCTCTCTGGGTAGGTATCACGTTCACAGTTTGCTCTTCAATGATTCACTCTCGTCCTGTTCTCTCTCCACAGGTGGCCGCTAAGACCCAAAGACACTGTTACTGAAACTTCGAGTATTTCTCACCGGCTCTGCTGTTTACAGCGTTCTGGGTAGGTATCACGTTCACAGTTTGCTCTTCAATGATTCACTCTCGTTCTCTCTCTCTCCACAGGTGGCCACTAGAACACAAAGACACTGTTACTGAGACTTCGAGTATTTCTCACCGGCTCTGCTGTTTACAGCTTTCTGGGTAGGTATCACGTTCACAGTTTGCTCTTCAATGATTCACTCTCGTTCTCTCTCTCTCCACAGGTGGCCGCTAGAACACAAAGACACTGTTACCGAGACTTCGAGTATTTCTCACCGGCTCTGCTGTTTACAGCTTTCTGGGTAAGTATCACGTTCACAGTTTGCTCTTCAATGATTCACTCTCGTTCTCTCTCTCTCCACAGGTGGTCGCTAGGACACAAAGACACTGTTACTGAGACTTCAAGTATTTCTCACCGGCTCTGCTGTTTACAGCTTTCTGGGTAGGTATCACGTTCACCGTTTGCTCTTCAATGATTCACTCTCGTTCTCTCTCTCTCTACACAGGTGGTCGCTAGGACACAAAGACACTGTTACTGAGACTTCAAGTATTTCTCACCGGCTCTGCTGTTTACAGCTTTCTGGGTAGGTATCACGTTCACAGTTTGCTCTTCAATGATTCACTCTCGTTCTCTCTCTCTACACAGGTGGTCGCTAGGACACAAAGACACTGTTACTGAGACTTCAAGTATTCCTCACCGGCTCTGCTGTTTACAGCTTCCTGGGTAGTTATGGTTCTCCTCCGTAGGTCAGCAGAGGGGCGAAACGGTCCCACACCACCTCACCGGGTCGAGCGCTGCCCTATCTCCAATGCCCATAGGCCGATCGATTCCTAGACGGGGGCGCCCTTTTCGTAGAGACCACGGGGCGGCGGACCCTTTCGCCTCTGACTCTGCGACAAAACAGACACAGGTAAGTATACACCACGAAAGTTTCCAATGGTTTACTCACGGTCACGGACAGCTCTCAGTCTGTGTCCCTTCGTACTCCAAACAACACACTACGTATAATAACAGTGATTTCTGTAGTCGTTGGCCTCTCCGTCCTCTGCCCAGTGGAAGAAAATGGATGATGCGGGGCTTCGTCTACAAGACACACAGCAACCCACAGCAATACACAGCACCACTCCAAACGTGAAAAAGATTTATTACACAGTCTCACTCACCACACTATAAGTGCACCACAACAAGGGAAGCGCCCGGTGTCCTCCACTGCGCTTGGGCTACGATAAGGCGATGGGAAATACGACCACAATAAGTCTCGTTGCGGCGGCTGTTTGAAGTTTGACTTCTCACGGCTCGCCCACCACACTCTTATAGGGGTAGGGCCGCCCTCCTTCTCCTGGAGGTTTCCAATAGTTACACAAGTTAACTTTTGCCAGTTACTCCACACAGAAAAGGGTATACTCACGGCGAATAGCCTTTGTTTACGTTGTACCAGAAGGTCAATTTTTCTTCCTGCTTTACTCCTTCAGTATTGGTTAGAACAGCGTTCCTTCCTACCCATAGGGTTTTCCTGTTCACTCCAGCAGGTCCACAATAAAGATTTACAACGAGAGAGAGGGAGAGAGAGAAACACAAACAGCCACCACGTCCAACAATGAGCACAGCTCCGTTTCCCAGCACACACTAAACACCCCTAACTGTGTTCTAACTGTGCTTTATATACTCCTCTCTGTTCCTCAATCATCCAATTGCCCGGCGATCTCTTCAACTAGGCACAGCTGTGCCCAATCGGCTGATTACAGCCTCCGCGAATCTGCCGGATGTCCGGTGTTCCCGTCTTTCCGGTCTGGACGGAAACATCCGGGCGGAACCAAAACTTCCTCAACTTTTGGTTCCGCCCTGAAAGATCGTCACCCCGTGACACTTGAACCTGGAACATTTCATTAAGTTTTGCCATTTTGTGGTTACACCGAGCACTATGTGAATTCTTCCCAAACAACTCCTATAACAAGCTTTGGGTAATTTTTAATTAAAAGCTATAAGATTGCTGTTTACCGCTTTACTCATCTGCCAATATGGCGTCTCCTCTGATTAGGTGCATTATGGCTAATTTATGACTGATAATTAGGCTCAGTTTCACGCTAAATTTCTTATTAAGCTGCAGGGGTTGTCACTTCCCGTGTGGAGTTTGCACTGGCATGACTCTGAAAGTTATGCGTGTACAGAAGACAAAGCTGGTACACATCACAGACGTCATGTACAATCTCTCTCATTGCCCTTCCACTGCAGTCAATTATCACCCTTCAGATTTCATCACTTCAGATTTATAAAACACAATCGCACTGTGTTTGGGGAGAAGCAATTTCAAATTAATCTCAGTCCTTATTGCTGTTTTTTATTACAACCTCTGTTTTCCAACCAGAGATGATGTACTGTAATTGATCTTTAAACTAACAGATGTTTTGATAGACACTGTGGGTTCTCTGGCTGTGTAGATTTGCATAGCTACATTTTTAAGAGCATCAACATCAAGTCCACAATAATTGATCCTGATTGGTCAATCACGCTATACAGCAGTCTGATATTCATCAATAACCACCACACATTTGTGGGTTAAGTGGTATAATGCTACGTTTACACCAGACGCGGAAGTGGCGGCAAGTGCAAGTGATTTACATGTTAAGTCAATGCAAAGATGCGATTAGGCATCCTGCGGCGCGGTACCCGCTGTAGGCGCGGCGCGAACATCGTGCCGTGGATGGTGCGTTCCACGCGAATTGAGCGTTGCCGTGGGAAACGCACAAGTTGAAAAATCTGAAATTCGGCGGTTTTCCGCGCCACGTTAACCAATCAGGACTTTGCTGTAGTAGTGACGTGATTACAGGAAGCGAGTGGAGTCTCGTGCTGCATTCACACCAGCCGCGGTAGAGGCGTCAAGCGCGAGTGATTTCAACGTTAAGTCAACACTTAAAAAAAAAAAACAGTAGAAATAACAGTGTTACTTGCAGCTGGTTGCCGGTAACTTACGGTAGATTTAAATTTATGTTATTTACTGGAAGCATTTTGTTAAAAGTTAAATGAACATTAAACATTTACAAGTCTTTGTCTTTACAGAATAAAACTAAAATAACAGCATCAAGCAAAGCAATCTGGAAAACAAAATCTGAAGCAAAAAACAGAAAAAGGTTGATGATGATTTCTGATTCCCAGAATGCTTTGCATTAGGCTGTTATTGTATCATTTTATTCTGTAAAGATAAAGACTTGTTAATATTTAAAATTTTACTTTGAACAAACTCTTGCCAGTAAATAACATAAATTTATATCTACGGTAAGTTACCAGCAACCAGCTGCAAGTAACACTGTAATTTTTACGGAATTTTTTTACAGCGAATGTGAAGACACGTTGACCCGCGTCTGGAGGTCTCGCGGCGCAAATGAGGTGTTCAGCACAGCGCGGTAAACAGGATTCCGCCTCATTCGCACGTCTAGTTTGTGCAAATGGTGGGAATTGAGCATTGCCGCGGCAAACGCGCAAGTTGAACAATTTTTACTTTGGCGGAAAAAAGCGGCGCGTTACCCAATCAGGAGCTTGCTCTGTGACGTGATTACAGGAAGCGAGCAGAGTCGCAGAAGCCTATGGAAGGCCCTCCCATGATGCGAATTTCTACGTGAATGTCTCGATGACAAGAATTTCAAGCGCGGCTTTAACGCGCGAATGAAGCGTGTAAACTCAAAATGTTCAAGCGGCAAACTAGATGCGGTAGACACGATTTTGACGCCTCAAACGCGGCTGGTGTGAATGCAACATGAGACTCCTCATCTGGGTAACTGGCAGATGTTTTTTAAATGTTTTACAAAATGAATGCTACTTTAGCAAAAGTATGAAGCTTACTTGGTAAAGCATTGTGTTAGCAGTCATGGGGAGAAAATACAAATTGATCAAACGTATATGCCCTGTGAGTTGCTCTGGATAAACGTGTTTATGAAATCCATAAATAAAATAAATGTTAATATAGTGTCACATTATAACGTGCATGGCATGCTGAGATATTACAGGTCATAAAATTAATCAAACAATGAATTATACTTTATTTTCTTTCATCAAACTTATTTGTATGCCTTCAGCACACTTGAATATGTAGCACATAAAGTTATTTTATAATGGTTTTGTGTCTCTTGAAGCTTGGGAGGAGGAGATCATTGATCACTGCATTGTAACCAGAAAACCCAAAACATCACGAAAGACTTTGGATCAGAAGATGAAAGTAAACCATATTATGTACGTTATGAGGTGAGTAAATAATGACAATGTATTCATTAACTACCCCTTTAGAATGTAGTTTTGCTAATAATTGTAAGCCAGACATTTTATAATATACAAAATGTTGTGCATGTATACATAAGTACAAAGGGGAATTAAAAAGTGTGTTTTTCTTTTATCAAGCAATTGTTTTGTAAATTGTTTAATGTCTTTTGTCAAATAATCGAAAAGATCTTTTATTTGCCTCGACAACATTTGATGTGCAGTTTCTGTAGTTTTCTATTAATGATAACATTCACTCTGATCTTTAATTAGCAGCTTTGTGTTGAAGACAGATTAAAAAAACAAAGGCTTTGAGTTAAACGGGACCCTAATGAGAATACAATGCAAGAGGGAAACATTTTAATTATTGTTAATTATGCAAATAAAGGTAGCAGTTTTAAACAAATGATAGTGAAAGGTCATTTTTGTTTAGGAAACATTACTTAAACATTACTTCTTATTGTGCACGGTGTACAGGCAAACAATGAAGCCTTAAGAGTCTTTGATTACCATTTTCAGGGATAGAGATGTGTTTGATTTTCATATCAGTAGCATAGTTTCCATTACAGATTTGCACAGAATAATAGCACAATATCTTTTATGCTGATGGGGTTTTCATTCACCAGTGTTAATTGACTACAAACTTGGAAATAAGTTATTTCAAAAGTCTTGGCGACAGATGTTGGTAGGTTTAGGCATATCACAGCCACAGCACTAGCCATTATTTTTAGTCGAAGCGCTATCCTTATTCTTTGGAGCAGCCACATATTAAGGGCCATATCTTAACAATCTAAGCGTATGATCTAAAGCGAACGGCACACAGTCTGAAAGGGTGTGTAGGAATCCACTTTTGCTAATTTAATGATGGGAAAAATGGTTTGAGGGGTTGTTCCTATTCTCGTAATGAGTAATGGGTGTATTTTGGGCGGAACGTGCAATAAACCAATGAGAGTCTCATCTCTTATCTCCTTTAAAAGCCAATTGTGCTTGCCCCATGCCGATTATTTATTTAGATGGCGGAATTTGTAATATGAAAAACTAAGCGGAGAAAAAAAACACCAGTTTAAGATTGATGCTAAAAAAATGCGTGTTTTTTTTTTTGAAATTGTTATTTTTGTATTAAAACCTTTGTTTTTGTTTTTTAAGTCATTTTCTTTCAGTCATAGAAATAAAATTAGCAGGCTTTAAATTGCTGTAAATGTATGGATATCCTACATGATCAGTGTAATCCCAAAGAATAATTTACAAATATGCAAAAAAAGGTTTGTACCCTAAAAATACTTTATTTGTAAGAAACGGGAGAAAAAGAAATTACAAACCTGTGGAGAGCCGAAGCGTTTTAGCACTCTGACATCTGCTGATACCTATGCCAATACCTTGCCGATACCTTTAACTTGCATGAACTAAATTGTGAATTTTCTGAATGCTTTTCATGCATATAATGAACATTAATATTGAACATTTTACATTTTCTTTTCACAGAGCTCAAATACATTGCATTTTTCTCTTTAAATTCTTTTTTTTTAATTGACAGGATATATCGGCCATGACTATCGGCTGTTCCCTTTCGAGAGAACTCCACGCTGCATCATGAAATGACACTGAGGAAATGACATCAGCGTTTGTGCATCTGAATAATAACTAGTCCATCTTATAGGCGATACTTAACTCTTTCACCGCCAGCGTTTTAAAAAAAAGTTGCCAGCCAGCGCCAGCGTTTTTCATGATTTTCACCAAAATGTAATGCCTTCCAGAAAATGTTCTTCTTTAAATATATAAACATACAATATACCAAATGAAAGAACAGACCCTCTGCTTTAAAAAAAAAAAAAAAAAAAAACGTTTCATCCTACCTTCAGTGGTTCTTTTGTAATCAGCTTTTGAATATGGGTAGGTTTCTGCAAAAACACCACACTTTGAGCAAAAAGCAGAGATAATTCCATTTTTGTGACGGAACGTTTCATAGAGATCCCATTAAGAGCGATCTTTAAAACATACACGGACATGCAGCCGCTTGCCATAGGGCAATACTTCTGGGTTTAAAAAGTTGTGGAATATCCTGGTGGATAATAGCGGTATTGCGGAAAGACGGAAAATCTCGTCATTGGCGGGGAAGCGTTTTCTCTTAATTGACGAGATATCTCGCCAATGGCGGTGAAAGAGTTAAACAAGTAATATAAATGAATAAATTAATACGAATGAATAAATGAATAATTCAAGACAAAAAAAATCTGATTTGCAGACAACTGCTGTGTGTCTGCAGTGCTAGAGTTTGAGTCATGCGCAATATAAATACCTTGCGTGCATTGACAATTTGCGCCGGCGTGCAAGTGCGTGTAACTGTAATAAATGATAAGCCATGTGACAAAAAGTATGTATCCCTCTGGTGCCGAAAAGAGAAAGAAGAAAAAGAAGAAAAGGACAGAGGTGGAGAAAAAGAACAAGATAAAGGTATGTTTGCATGATTATTTACAGTATGTTTAATTTTTGCAGCAGCAGCAGCTAGTGGTGTGACAGATCGCAGTTGACCCATGATCAACCCACGGTTCGGCTCGCATGCGATTTGCGAATTAATACGCAAATTTAGATAGGGAAAGTTTATAATTTCACGTGTTTCAAAGGCTTGCAAATGTTAACATTTCAAGTAATTTTAAACAATTTAACCTGCAAAAAGGCTCTAAAAGGGGGCAGCTTTCTGGATGCATATAAGGTTGAATGTGTCCGGTCCAGCTCCAGTCAGATTTCTGTACCTAATGCCAACTTTAGCCCTTACTTAATGTACAACTTTGTTTTTTTATAAATGTCTGTAATTTGTTAATTTTTTAATAAAAAAAATTGCTAAGAGGGGGGCCCCCAAACAAATTCTGCTTAGGGCCTCTAAGAGGCTCGGGCCAGCACTGATGCATTGCAAATGTGACATCAACTCCCGTCGCCTATAAAATTGACTAGTTTTACAAATTCAGATGCACGAACGCTGATGGCATTTCCCCAAAGTGTCATTTCATGACACAGCTTCTCGTTCACTATCTCAGGGAACAGAGGTTACAGTTGTAACCGAGCCTTTTAAAACTATCAGCCGATAGTGTGAAATGTGAAAAATTGCATTTATCGGCCGAAACTGATTATTGGCTATCTTTTAATTATGAAGCAGATGCTTAAAAGCAACTTGCAATGCAACCTTATCAATATGCAGATTTCCTTGGAATTGAACCTATGACCTTAAACTTACTAGTGCCATGCTCTATACCAGTTGAGCTAAAGTAAAGCCATATCATTGCAAATCTAGTTATTTGTCAGTGGAACACAGACAATACCAGAATGTGAAACAATGAAAGGGCAAATAAATGATGTAGTGAACCTTTCCTTCACATCAATAAATCAGCTTAATACACTCAAGAAAGTTCAAGCTATTCATCACATGATCTAAGATGTCATGGTTGGGCATATTATATATACACATCTGTAACTCCGCCCATATGTTGGATTTGACCTTTACAACTAATTTCATCATCTTCCTTCATCTTTATTTACCATCCACTGAAAGAATCTGCATGCATGTGTTTTACAGTAACAAACAAGCAAACATAGTCAATAAATGAATGAATAAATTGAGGCATTTTAGTTGGTATTAGGTGGTTATGACTGCGGCTTAGGGAAGGAGGGACAAATTTAGCTCAAGGTCCTACAGTGCGGATAAGGCTTATGGAAAAGTGCATGTGGCTGCAGTTCAGAGATGAAGTGCTGACAGTTTGGCTTTGAATGAGGAAAGAGGAGAGGCCTTTTCTGCTGCTTATACCCTCGCTGAGAAAGTCCTGATAAACCTTACTTAATATTTCAAGTATTTTAAGCAACTAAATGAGAGGTAGAAAAGCAACCCTGTCAACATGAAATAGAAATCAGCAATAAATGAAGACATATGCATGCATTAGGGGTGACCCCGAATAGTCGAAGATTCGATGCATCGATAGGAGAAGCCTGATTCGACTACCAATCTCACAGTCGAATCGTCGCAGATGTGTTATGAAATGAGGATCATTCAATTTTGGCCGTATATGGGTGCACACATTATCTGATTTCACATATAACAGCTTTCTCACAATATATTAATATACTGCATTATGATAATGCTGCAAATAATATGTGAAGTAGCAGCTTTCAATAAATATTTTTAAAATGCGTTTATAAATCCAACAACCCCTGTGACCGGGCTTCACGTCCATAAGAGGTCTCTATGTTAATAAAGCCTTGCCTCTTTGTTTCTACATTTAAAAGACAAAGCTGGTAAATTAAACTATGACTTTCATTCTTTTAATAATTTCTATATTTTATTTTATTTATAAATCACTTTGGGTTATCTGATTTAACTATTTGGCTTGTGTTTTGTTTCCGTGCACTTGAGGCATTTTGCATATTTGTTCTGCACTTTGTTACTTCTGACCTTATTTTATTAAAAAATTGTATTTATTATAAACGTAAATTCTGATCTAATTTAGGTATGTACATTTTGAATAGCTTTTCGTTGTATGGATGTTGCGCTGTTGCGTGCTGGATATGCTTTCGCATGCAATTTAGCCGAACGGGCTAGGTGCTCTGCGTCTCATATTTAGGAGTTCATCAAACTAAACATTAAAAAACGGATGTTTTTCGACGAGTATAAGTTTTTAAAATGTATTTAAAACAGATGTGTTATCTTGTCAAAAGTTAAAGTACAAAACAGGTACGCCGTTTTTTTTATTTCGGTGATAAAACGGAAACTATCTGCACCGAACCTATTTCTGCCTGACACGAATGTCTTTCTTGTGATTTAATATTATGGTCAGTCAGTGTTCATTTTCAAATGATAGCAAAGAGATTCCTAAAATAAATAATATCATCCGGTCTTTCTGTATCTAAAGTTAATACAGAGACGATCAAAGTCAAAGCAAGCAAGCAGGTATTTCTGCGCTAAATAATAACGCGTAGTGTCTATATAATCATTAATTTCAGTGTTTTTCTTGTTATAAATTAAAGTTTAATGAATTGTATATAAAGATTAGTTTTTATCATTTACAGTCACAATCACAAATTATTTGTCATTTCTCATTTGTCGGGGTTTTTTGGTCATGACTGCTTTGACGCTTTATCTCCAAATTAAATAAAAACAGGTTCATCTTTGTTATTTTTTGTAGGTTTAGTTATCAAAATGTATTTTTGTGTGATGTTCTGTAGATCGTGGCTTTAAAATGTTATGAGGAATAATTAAACAAATGTTGCCTTACATTTTACCTTAAAAAAAAAAAAACAATAAATGCATCGTCAGTTTTGTCTTCGTTTATTACTTGAAAGACAGTTTTGGTCACTTTATCAGAAAGTTGTTTATGTGTGCTGCTTGTGAAAGAAAATAAAAGTTACCAATTTGTACCTGGTCTGGCCCCCTCCCAACCCATGCACACAAACATAGATGATTCGACTATCGGTCGACTATGGAAAGATTCGACAATTCTGATTCGAATACGTAAATCCTTAGTCGAGGACAACCCTAGCATGCATTTATCATATATGGTATGTGTACGTTTGTAGACTTAATAAGTTTTGTATATAATAATGAACCCATATCAAAACTCCAGTGGCTCTAGTAAGCACTCCAACCGGAAGATGTGATGATTTGTACCAAAAGCAATGCATTTTAGGTTATGCAGAAATGTATGCAGAGGTAAATATATATATATATATGTTCAGGGCACGAAGCTCCCGTTCCACCACATCCCAAAGATGCTCTATTGGGTTGAGATCTGGTGAGTGTGGGGGCATTTTAGTACAGTGAACTCATCGTCATGTTCAAGAAACCAATTTGAAATGATTCTAGCTTTGTGACATGGTGCATTATCCTGCTGGAAGTAGCCATCAGAGTATGGGTACATGGTGGTCATAAAGGGATGGACATGTTCAAAAACAATGTTCAGGTAGGCTGTGGCATTTAAAGCTAGGATAGGTAATGTTTGAGAGCTAGCAAAATTAGAAAATGGCACCTCTTCTAAGCTACACCCCCTCTCGTTAGCACTCCGTCCAAAGCTACGCCCCCACAAACATGAACGCGCATCCACAGTCGGAGTCAGCTGCAGGTCACAGGAAAACCGAGTATTTCAACACATTATAGGCATCAACCAAACGACTTCATGTCTCATTCACCTGTAACTCAACTGATTTACACCGACAGAGAATCTAATGTTAGCATTGGGCTAATACTAGCTACAAAAATAGCTACGTTGCCTAACGTAACATTTATCATGGAAATAACAAATCCCCCCGAAGCAAAACAAATTATTACCTGTTCAGCAGAAAGACCGCAACCTCGGCATCACTTTTCAGGCCCTTCAGCTCCCTCAGTTGTCTCCACCGTTCAAATGCTCCACCGATGTTTACGCGAGTTTGTCCTCTGGCTTTATCCAGTACCTGTTTAGTTGCAGCCTTTTCTGCCTCAGATTTTCTTTTTCTAGGTTTTTTATTAGGGCGAGCAGTTACCAGCAAAGCTGGCAGTGGTAGTTTTGGCTGCTTTTTATCTTCCATTGTGCCGGTGCCGCAAACTCCTGCTTACTCGGTGTAGTGTTCAGGGTGACGATGACGTGATTAGTGCACGCAGGGCAGCGCGCGCAGTGGGGCTGGGCCACGAGACATGAAGGCATCTGATTGGTTCTTTACACACGCACCGAATGGCAGTGATTGGTCGGAGTTTTTACTGTCCTGCAGCTGCTACAGAGGTCTGATTGTTTTCATTCCGTTTTCTGAACACATAATGTATTGACTACTCTCAGGATAGAAGGACCATTTCACCCAGTATAATAAAAAATGTATCTGAACAGGATTACCTATGCTAGCTTTAAACGATGCCCAATTGACACTAAGGGGCCTAAAGTGTGCCAAGAAAACATCCCCCACACCATTACACAAACACCACCACCCTGCACAGTGGTAACAAGGCGTGATGGATCCATGTTCTCATTCTGTTTACGCCAAATTCTGACTCTACCATCTGAATGTCTCAACAGAAATCGAAACTCATCAGACCAGGCAACATTTTTCCAGTCTTCAACTGTCCAATTTTGGTGAGCTCGTGCAAATTGTAGCCTCTTTTTCCTATTTGTAGTGGAGATGAGTGGTACTCGGTGGGGTCTTCTGCTGTTGTAGCCCATCCGCCTTTAAGGTTGGGCATGTTGTGACTTCACAAATGCTTTGCTGCATACCTCGGTTGTAACGAGTGGTTATTTCAGTCAAAGTTGCTCTTCTATCAGCTTGAATCAGTCGGCCCATTCTCCTCTGACCTCTAGCATCAACAAGGCATTTTCGCCCACAGGACTGCCGTATACTGGATGTTTTTCCCTTTTCACATCATTCTTTGTAAACCCTAGAAATGGTTGTGTGTGAAAATCCCAGTAACTGAGCAGATTGTGAAATACTCAGATCATCCCGTCTGGCACCAACAACCATGCCACACTCAAAATTGCTTAAATAACTTTTCTTTCCCATTCTGACTTTCAGTTTGGAGTTCAGGAGTTTGTCTTGACCAGGAGGACACCCCTTAATGCATTGAAGCAACTGCCATGTGATTGGTTGATTAGATAATTGCATTAATGAGAAATTGAACAAGTGTTCTTAATAATCCTTAAGGTGAGTGTACATGCAATAATGTTATAAGTAGAGGAATCTAAAATTAATAAAATAGTTTCTCATGAAAGCCAAGAATGACTCAAAAACTCTCAATTTGCTTCTCATTTACCCTCATTAGCAGAAACGGAGCCATTAAAGAGATCTCAGGTGTGATTTGTTTTTTTCTGCGTAAGCTTAACATGTTGTGAGAATTCTTCTCTCAGTCCCCGGTGACTTCGACACACTCGCACACAGCTGTTACACATCGCTCCATCCTCCCCCAGGACTCATTTCATCCTCAAAGAGACTCACCACCCTCTCCAAATCTCTCTCTGAACACGTTTACTCTCATCCCTCACTTCCGCTGGAGTCGATAGGGTTTGTGCTGCTCTTAAACCCATTACGGATGTGCTTCAACCAACTGTGAAAACACTGTCTGCTTCATATCTACAGACCACTCCAATCAACACTGTACCCCACCAGCCCAAAACATCCACAGCTGTCATACGAGACGTTTCAGTGACCGTCTTGGTGTGAAGGACCAAATCCGGGGTCCAGAGAGCAAGCTGAGAACAGGTTTGAAGCCGTGCTTGGTGGCAAATGGATAAACTTCTCAGTTTGTGGCCTTGCATGTTTTCTGTGGACTAAGCGATGTACAGTGCAATACAGTACATTTATCAGTATATGTGTTATGATATATGATGAAATGTGATGTTATAATATTGCAGGCTTTTTTGAAATTAGGGAGGGGCTCTAGCAGACCAATCACATCACTTATGGTCCCAAGCACTGACAAATTGTTGCATTTTTGGGGAGATGCGTGTCAGCTACAGCAAAAGCTACGACATATGGTATGCGTCTATGCATTGGCTACGCAGCACACTCAGAAGTATGAATTGGAGTTAAATATGCATTTCGAAAAACGGCAATGGTAAAAAAATTGAGACACCAATAAATAAATTGACACGAAAAGATGCACCGTATAAGTGAACGGGAAGGGCAGGCATATAATATGCATATCGTATTGGACGACTGCGTGAGTATAAACTAGATACTGTACAGTAGTGAATAAGATGCAGATTTTGACACTAAAGTGATGCAACAGTTTAGTATATCCTCCCTGAGGTTGCTTCTTGTAATTTATCTGATGTAATTTCACTCAGTGTGCTTCAGGATTTAGGAAGCTTCAGGATCAAATATATTATCTTAATTAAACTCTACAAGCATTTACACAGAATATGAATAAAATGGCAGGCTCTTGTGCAAACACAGCCTTTTTTCCTTGAAACGACAAGTTATGAAGATTTATGAACACTTGAAGAACTTGCGGGATTTCATTATTTTACATCTCTATTATGATCTTTATAAGCATGCATAATGAAATGCCTAATAAAAGATTTAATAAATGGACTTCAGTTTAAAGTCAGAGTGATTTGGCACGAGAAAGAGAGGGGGCTGTCTATTGTACACACAGAATATAGAGGGCTGTCACAAATGGATTAAGTACTCTGTATAAAAATGAATTCAGTTTCAATTAAAAAGAGGGCGATGGTGGTCTATTTCAAGTCTCTCGGCTGGAAAAACAGCCACGATGAGTGGGACCTGTGTAAGTTAATACTCATATCACTATAATTGCAAGACACATTTTTCACTGTTTCGTTTATTGTTAAACAAAAGCTTCAAACTAGGGCTCAGTGCACAAAATTCACTAGAACACCATACTGTACATCAGCAGCCAGTGTGAAGAGAGTTACATAGCATATATACCTGTTTCATCTTCATTTGTTCTCTTTTTATCACCTCTCAAATGTTGGTAGGTTTCTTTAAAAGACAACATTTTGAACAAAAAGCTAAGATAATTATATTTTTGTAAAGGACTTTTGTTAGATATCAGATATTGAATGAAGATCAAAACATAAACAGAGTATTTACTGCCTTTGGATCTGTAGATGCTATGGTGTTTTATAAGTTGTGTAAGAGCACCGCCTAGTGGATAATAGCAGAAAAATGGATTTCCGTAAAAACTTGTCATTGGCAGAGAAGCGTTTTCTTTTTAATTGACAAGATTAATGGTGGGGAAAAAGTTAATGTTATAGTTTAAGTCAATTTACTAAATCATTGCGGCAATTTACTGACAGTAAATGCACTGGCATTAAAAAGTCATTGCATTTATTTACATGGTAAACACGCCTACTTTTAATCCAACATAGCAAGCAATAGCTGTCATTTCACCATCCAGGTTAAAACTCCTGTGAACCAAAAGTAGCCATTGACTTTACTTCCGTATTGTGAAGTATTTCCAAGTGAAACAGATCATTGTGCACTAAAAATAGTGGTCGTGGCCTGTGTTTTCCACTGTGAATTGATTGGATATCAGTGGTGTCAAAAGTATTCATATTCATTACTCAAGTAGAAGTGTAGATACTAGGGTTTAAAAAGACTTTTGTAGAAGTTGAAGTATCAACTCAAGCTTTTTACTCAAGTAAAAGTGAAAAAGTACTGGTTTCAAAACTACTTAAAGTATAAAAGTAAAAGTAATGTAAGGAAAAAATGTAATTACGGAAAAAAGCCTAGGCCGCGCCACAGGAGCCTTTTGTGCACTACCCTATCTCCTCTAAAACATGTTTCTAAAGGCCATAATAACTATAGTGTTATATTAAAAATGTTAATGTTAAACAATTTGGGATGCACTAGGGCCAGGGGTAGGCAACGTCCGTCCTGGAGTGCCGATGTTCTACAGATTTTAGCTCCAACCCTTATAAAACCTTGGCTACCTGTAGTTTCAGGTGACTTTATAAACCTTTATTAGTTTGTTCAGGTCTGCTTGTTTAGACCTGGAGCTAAACACTGCAGGACATCGGCACTCCATGTTGCCTACCCCTGCACTAAGCTATCTGTTTCAACCACATACAGTATATGCACATTAAAAATGAACGCATTTTAATACAATGCAAACAAATACATTAAAGGGGAATTCCGCCTTGAAATGATCCTAGGGTTAATAACAAACGTGTACCGAGTTCGACCGTTCACTGGAGTTTGTTTTCATGTTAGTCTAACGTGACCAGTGTTATTGCTAAACGCAAATTAGCATGTTATGGTAGCCTTCGGGGCATCAGTGCATTAAAAACGAAATCGCTATGTCTATACTACTAATAATGCTCAAAATAACCCCACACTTACACTGTAGCACAATGAGGGTCTCTATATGTAAACCGAAGCATTGAGAACTTTGCAAGTGTACAGGCAGTTTATTAAAAATAAACACTTACCGTTCACGTCTGGATCACATATCCATGCGGGCGCCATCTTGGGAAAACTGAACTCTCGCGTGAAAGCACAACACCTGTTCCACAACAACGGGCAACAACGTTTCACGCGAGAGTTTAGTTTTCCCAAGATGGCGCCCGCATGGATATGTGATCCAGACGTGAACGGTAAGTGTTTATTTTTAATAAACTGCCTGTACACTTGCAAAGTTCTCAATGCTTCGGTTTACATATAGAGACCCTCATTGTGCTACAGTGTAAGTGTGGGGTTATTTTGAGCATTATTAGTAGTATAGACATAGCGATTTCGTTTTTAATGCACTGATGCCCCGAAGGCTACCATAACATGCTAATTTGCGTTTAGCAATAACACTGGTCACGTTAGACTAACATGAAAACAAACTCCAGTGAACGGTCGAACTCGGTACACGTTTGTTATTAACCCTAGGATCATTTCAAGGCGGAATTCCCCTTTAAAGCAGTGGTTCTCAAACTGGGGGCCGCGAGATGGTGCCAGGGGCCCCAGTTTTATAATATTTTATGAAATACATTACTTTATTATAAATTCTGTGTAATTAAACCTAAGAAAAATAAGGCTACTAAACAAAAGCAATACATTGTATAATTTAATATGTTTTGTTTAATTCAAATTGTAAGTTTTAGAATGTTTATGTCATACATTTTCTTTGAGGGGTCGTGAAGGAATCCACTGTACACAAAGGAGGCGAAAAAGGTTTGATAACCACTGCATTAAAGAACCATATATGTGTACTACTTAGCATTAACATGTGTTCCATAGAGAGGAAGATATGATGACTTGTTGCCTATAAATATTGTAATGGTGCAAAAAGTCAAACTTCAGAGCAGGGTCGCTGATGGCAAAACTTTTACAGTGGTGCCCTCTTTAGTTAAAAAACAACAAAATCACACACAACCAGGGGCGGATCTACCGGGGTGGCACGGGGTGGCAGTTGCCACCCTAAATAAAAGCATTGCCACCCCATATGCCACCCCAGCGCGGGTATCCTAATATATATAATTTATACCCGAGTAGGCTCTTTTAACCAGAAAGGCAATGTAGTTTTTTTCTGCGTGTGTTTGGGGGTGGGAGACACATCTGACGATGATTGGTGTGTGTGTCTTAGACGGGGTGGGACAACCACATAGCTGATGGTGATTGGCTTAATTTCCATCGTTAGCCAACCAGAGGCAGCAGAGTTCATACACAAGCATGCAGTCAGTCCGAGCAGAAAGTCTTTTACAGTGTAAAAAAAAGTCCGCGCAGATTTGCCAACTTGGTGACTTTGTCGCTAGATTAAGAAACTTTTTAGACCCCTTTAGCGACTTTATTAAAAAAGCGACTAGGACAAATCTAGCGATCTTTTCTGGCGTGGTTGGAGACGTTTGGAAACTGCGGTGAAAGGATGCATCGCCCCACCCAAGGCACTCACATGCAGCCCGGTTCTCGCGCTGCAGTCCATCCCTTCCGAGTCGCACAAACCCGCAACAACAGAGCGATGGGAAGTACAACGAGCTCAAAACAAAGGTAGCGGACGCAAGCACAAAGTATAAAAAGCACAAACGTTACTTTTCCATCGTTGAGGTTAAAGGCAAGAATGTTTATGAACGTGCAACTTATGCCCATGAAGAAAGAGTCTCTTCACGTCTGTAGCGAGGAATTCTGATCTAATACAGCACCTCACATCATCACATGCTGCCAAAACAAATTCTCTTTAGTGTCTTAAAGTGATTAAGTTGAGCATCACATCAGCAAATCAGAGTACTAAATACGGTCATATTTATAGATAAATGTTGCATCATGATAAAAATACAAAAATTAAACTGATGTTAAATATTGCACGAGGTAGTTGCTTGGTAGTTAAAACAACTGAACTGCAGGTTTGTGTAAGCAGTAAATATATTTTAAGCAGTTCTTTCTAGCCCGTCATGTCTTGTTAGCTACTGCATCAATCAAAATATTCCATACGTGCATATGAAATCGCTCGTTATGTTTTAGTCTGATGTTTTTATTTGTCTTCGTTAAGGAGACAAAACTATTCAGTGTTGTGTATGTTTAGAAAGCTTGAAAGACAACTTAATGCGGCATTTTCCAGGATATTATGAAAAGAAAGGCTGATATCCATTCTTTTTACCAAAAATAATAGAAAAGTCAAATACTATGGGAGTGGTACAAATAAAACAGAAAAATATGTTGTGGAAGGGAGAGGAGTAGATGAAGTCATGAAGGAAAGAAACATATGGATGGCAAAGAGCTAAAAAGAAGTGAAAAGACAGAAATCCATCATGAAGTGAGTGAAAGGATTAAAGAAGAGGGTTATGAGAGAAAGAGATGTTTGCCTTTCAAATATGTTTTACATGAATATAAACTAGGCAATCCTATTTTATTTATATAACTGTCTTTATACCATTATGTTCAACCAGTCAGTGTTTTTAGATATTGATAAGCTGTATGTATTAACTTAGTATTAAGACAAAGGGTGCTACAGAGATGCTTAAGGTACCTGCTTGGGTACTTACTTATAGGAACATTTGTTGTTGCGTTTATTAATGTTATAAAAATTTGAGGTCCAGTGTTCACCGAAAATAGTATATACAGTATATAATTTCTTGAATCCACGAAAACCATGCAAGGACGCTTACTTCATTGCCACCCCTTGTAGTTCTCATGCCACCCCCTTGCCACCCCATAAATAATTTTCTAGATCCGCCCCTGCACACAACTATAGTATGTGTGAGAATAGAAATATGCTATTGTTATCATTTATAATTGTATTTTGACAGCAACACAAACTACAATTATACAAATATGCAATTATATATTATAGCCTATATTCCTGTATCTGTACTTGTAGCTAATGGACTTTAGTATACTTTACTAGTCAGTATAAATCCAAGCAATTTTGGAGAATTACTAAATGTCTTTCTTGTAAGTAAATTAAAAGTCAGGTTTAAGGAAACAGCTGATGTCTATTAACAAAAGCAAAAGTTGGTATGTATGGTTATGTATTTGATTGATTTAACACTCAAGCATTCAGCTAAGTAGGTTTTGTTAATGCAAATACAATTTAGGACAGTTCTTAGCATATACAAAACAACAGATGTCTTTAGCATAGATATATTTGCCATGCTTCAAAACGCAACGCAGCACAATGTTATTTAAGTTAAACAACTGAAGTTACATGATATAAATTGGTATTGTTACACTATTTAAATCACACAGATGAGTTGGTGTCAGCAGACAGCTATATATTTATACAGGCTTGTGAATGTGAACT
This sequence comes from Misgurnus mizolepis, assembly GCA_025389145.1. NCBI lineage: Eukaryota > Metazoa > Chordata > Actinopteri > Cypriniformes > Cobitidae > Misgurnus > Misgurnus mizolepis. The sequence continues at coordinate 23,432,394 of JAIFKI010000009.1, forward strand.
GACCTGAAAGTGATGCGCGAGATTTATTTCGTACTTTTCCATTTGAAGACAGAATGTCGCGTTCTGTTACTGTACAAACGGATGGCGGATGATAGCAAAGCATCGCGAGAGCAAACTGCTCCGCATGCTTTCTAATCGCTCTCGCGGTTCTTTTATGTTTCTCTGTGCAGCAGCATCGAACAAACTTTTGATCATCTGCAGTCAGCTGGGGGGGGGCGGGGATTTCGTACAAACCAATAGGGTGTCGGAATGGTGTATGTTTATACTTCTCATCCAATCACAATCGCATTCATCTGGATGATGCAATTTATCAAGATAGGTTTTTTTTAACGATGACAAGACGGAATGTAAAAAAACGAAAACAAGCCGAAATAATAGAAGTAACGAGGCGATTTTTAAAAAGTAAGGAGTAGAAAGTACAGATAATTGCGTGAAAATGTAAGGAGTAGAAGTAAAAAGTCGTCTGAAAAATAATTACTTAAGTAAAGTATAGATACCCAAAATATCTACTTAAGTAAGGTAACGAAGTATTTGTACTTCGTTACTTGACACCTCTGTTGGATATAGATAAGTAGGTGTTTTGTTTGGAAATAGAACTTGCGGCAGACTGACAGTCGGAGTGGGCTTTGTTAACAGATGCTCCCACCTAAGCCGCTTAGATGAGATCATCAGAGAATGATCGCCAAAAGGGGGCGGAAGTACATTTTCTGATTTTGAAGTTTATGGGCCCTATTATACACTAGTTGCTAGTTTCAACCTGGTGCAATTAGCATTTTCACGTTGTTTTAACATATTCCCCGCCAGCCTTTTTTTTTTAAAGTTACCCGCCAGCTTTTTTGTGATTTTTACAAAAGTTTCACAAAATGCCTCGCAGGAAATGTTCTTCTAAAAATATATAAACATACAAATATATCAAATAAAAGAACAAACCCTCTGTTTTCAAACAAACAATAAACAAACAAACAAAACGGAGGGAAAAAAGTTTCATCCTATCTTTATTTTTTCTTATATAATTGCATTTTTGTGAAGGAATTTTGTTAGAGATCAGATTAAGAATGATTATCAAAACATACACTTAGTGTAAAATGACTTAATCACTTTTTTGCTTCAGTTTTTTATAAATTGGATAAGAGCGCCATCTAGTGGATAATCCCGGTATTAAAGATTACCATAAACACTCATCAGAAACACTTTTTTTCATGCAAATGTTTTCTTTTAATTGACGAGATAACTCCTCAATGGCAGGGAATGACTTAAATAGCAAACCAATTTTGCGCCCATGGGCATTCTGGTCTGAAAACGAGAGGTGATCAGGTGCATTTTTGGCACGTTGCTCTTTAAACACTCATGGCACTGTCCAAGTGCTGAATCGTTCCAGCTCTCCACACATTTTCCTGTTTGTTACTAATAGAGTAAAAACCTTTTCTTGCATATTTGTAAATTATTTTTTAGAGATTACACTGATCATGTAGGCTATCCATACATTTACAGCAATTAAAAGTCTGCTAATTTTACTTCCATGACTGAAAGAAACAATTTCAATTCAAATGTTGTAAATGCAATTGTTTAACATCAATCTTAAACTGGTGGTCTTCTTCCTCAGCCTAATTTTTCAGTTTACAAATTCCACCATCTAAATAGGAAATCGGCATGGTGCCAACGCAACTGGCTTTTAAAGGGGATGAGAGCTGAGACTTTCATTGGTTTATTGCACGTTGTACGCCCTGCACTTAAATCGTGAAAATAAGGCCCTATGAGGACACATGAATTAAAAATATAATAATGACTTGCATGGATAAATTGTTTATAATAAACACTGCAATATTACATAAAAAATAAGAATTGTCGGTTTTAATTTAATTGGGACTTTAACTAGACCCGATATAATCCAGCTGAGCAACCCACTTCTAGCCAAAATAAACGTTTGTGAGATGTATGATAGGCTGTCATTTAAGCAAAGTCAACAGTGATTACAAAGTGTTTGGTTTCAATTATTGATTTATTTAATTTATTTTTTGGCTATGGTTAGACATCTATAAAATTTTCAGTGACAGCCCAATTTTATTTTATTATATATTTTTTTATTTGTTTGCCTAGACACTTTAAGATACAAAACTGCTTGCTGGGAAATTATGCTTGCTTAATGTATGAAATTCATAAACATAAAAAAACAAGAACGTCACGCAATACTGAAGTTGCATCAGTTACGAATTAACAGAATTTTAGTAATATTAGTAAGCAGCTATGCCAATAAAGTAGCTACCTTTAAAAGCTGCATCCTTATTAAAATATAACTTTAAGTGTCCAAATCGATGCTTTTCATAAAAAACAACTCTGACTCACATTTGGTTTCAAATAAAGTCTTGGTTAAGCATAAAATAAATGGCACACAGGAATGTTGGTTAAAATAATCATATATATTTTTACATTTCTCGTTACTTAATAACTTAAGTGTATAATTTTCTTTACCTGTTGCAAATCATGCATCGGCATAGAATTTATCCAGAGGTTATCTTTGATAACTTTGCTCTCTACCTTTTTCATTATATGCCTTTGATGCCTTTAAATGCTGAACATTTTGGGGTGTGTTTCAATTGCCGTTTGCAAATTACGATGATCGCATATGTTTGGAAATGGGTACTAAAATGCAGACAGCGCATACTATAATCTGCGTAAGTGAAAACTATCATTTTCAGTGAATTCATTTTCAATTCCTTTAAAATATTTAGAAACAACAACAGGAACTCAGTTCAACGTGGTACAAAAACTGATTGATGTAAAGCTTCAAAGCTATAATGCCTAAAGCACATCAGAACACAATAGAGATGAAGAAAAAGCTCATTTAAACTTTACATCCGCCACTTCTTAAAAGCATAACCATATATTTCCTTCGCAGAAGCTAATTTGGGATGTAATAATCTGTTTGATAACAACTTATCATTATTGATCTCTCTTAAAAAAACTCTTGAAAGGCTGAGATTCTCTTAGGGCCTTGCAGATTAAAGAGCCCACTTGTGTTTCGTCATTTATTTCCCATTCTCTGGCTTTCAGCACAAGGCCTGCTCGTTGCTCGATAACAAACGACCGCATAGAAAAGGAAAAGACCAGAAGACACAGAAAAGACAAGCAGGTCATGTTCAGCATGCTTCCTGCACACACTTGTGTGTTGCTCTTTAATTAAAGTCCAGATCATGTGATGTAAAACCTCACTGCTGTTTTATCTCAGGAGGATGTGCTGGCTTATCGCCTGTGTATTGATCGATGCTGCAAGGTGCGTTTGATGGAGGCAATTTGGTTTTATTTTTGAAAGAGAGATGTGTCTTGAGAAGTAATCCAAACAAACATTTGCTTTCGTCACTTTAGGCTTGATATGATTTTATTTACAGATATAGTATAATATAAAAAGTGAAAAGTCGGATAAACTTAAAGAATACTTCAATATTTCAAAACACCTAATATTTTTCAAAGTAAAATTTTCACTTTACACCTAAACATACAAGTTGAAATATATCAAAAAAGTGCAATCAAAAAGTTGATTTATTTCACAAATTTAATTCAAAAAGTGAAACTTGTATATTATATTCATTCATTACACAGACTGATATATTTCAAATGTTTATTTCTTTTAATTTTGATAACTATAACTGACAACTAAGGAAAATCCCAAATTCTGTATATCAGAACATCTAAATATTGGGAAAAGGTTCAATATTGAAGACACCTGGTGCCACAATCTTATCATCAAACCTGCAAATGCCTTTAAATGGTCTCTCAGTCTAGTTCTGTAGGCTACACAATCATGGGGAAGACTGCTAACTTGACAGTTGTCCAAAAGATGATCATTGACACCTTGCACAAGGAGGGCAAGATACAAAAAGTCATTGCAAAAGAGGCTGGCTGTTTACAGAGCTCTGTGTCCAAGCACAATAATAGAGAGGCGAAGGGAAGGAAAAGATGTGGTAGAAAAAAGTGTACAAGCAAATAGGGATAGCCTATAGCATATAGCATATGAATTATAAATGAATATAAAATGGCAAAGATGAATGCACATTTATATAGGCTATTCAATACATTTATAGCATTTTGAAAAAAAAACTTATCATGCAACAAATTGGCTTTACTTTTTGCAATTGTAATATGATTTTTGCAGCACCAAAAACGTCTTGTGTCTAGATGGTAATATCCATTTCTCTTACTCGAATTATGCCAAGTTGAACAGGATGGTAACATTTTAGACCTCCTTAACTTTACACATCACATTTAGTTACTGTAAGACAGACAACTGTTGCATACTTGAGAATTTGTATTACTCCACAAAGACATTCACTTCATCTTGGTCTTTGCTGTAAATTTGCCACTATTTGCAGAATTCAGGTTTCTGAATTTAATTACAATCTTTCAAGTTTCTCGTCTTAAATCTGTCTTCCAAAAGCTAAGGAACCCATTAGCAGTCAGTAACCGCCTCACTATTTTACACCTGAGTTTTTATGGTTTTTCCAATGTCACTGCATCAAAGGTTTCTTGTCTGCACATGAATCTCCTCATGCCAGAAACCTTCCACCCCATTATCTGAGCGAAGTGCCCTTCCTCGGCTATTTGTATCAGTGCCTGTCCTGCACCATTACCTCCCCACTATAATAGGTCTTCGGCTATTTTCTTGTCAGGAGATTTTTTCCTTGCCTGTGTCTTTAAACTATTCGCAAAGTATCAATGATTTGTTCTGTAATCCTTTTTTGCTTTGTTTTCTATTATAGAGGTGATGGATTTAATTTATGAGGCTTTCGTTTATGTATTCATGCAATTCAGTTATGCATTATGAATTTTTTAAATAATTTGTAGATACAATATATAAACATATTGAAAAAAAGCACTATAGAAATACAACTGAAGTGAATTGAAAATTTAATTCAAATAGTGTGATTTGTTTTGTGATAACGTAAACAAGCATATTGAGACAAATATCTGTTTTTATTTATTTATTTTTTTTTAGATTTAAAAAACTGGTACACTTAAACAACCCTTATCACCTGATCTCACAGACTTCATAAGGCCAACACCACTATAACTATTTAGACAAACCACCGGCACAAAAAAAATGATTCATTCATTTTACTAAATTTCTGAAGGATTAGTGGTTGCAATCAATTTATTTTATCCACATTTAAGTTTTTTATTTTATTTTATTTTTTCTATTTTTTTTTAAATGTAGCTTAAATAAATTGATTGCAACCACTTACCTTAAAAAAAGTAAATTTAATTAATATCTTTTTTCATTGTGTATATATACCTTTTGATTTTAATTAAAAGACATGTTTTTTATTATTATTTTTTGTTTTACCCTGCAAAAATCACTAAATGCTAATGCTCAACAAGGTTTTACATTGTCCATCATTTGCATGCCAGTTTATTAGAAATTTGGGATAATTTGTGTATTCTTTAATACACTCTGCTCAATATAACAGATTTTTCATGATTTAAATAAAAAAAATTTTATGTAGCTTAAATAAATTGATTGCAACCACTTACCTTAAAAAAAATTGTACATTGAATTATTTTTTTTCAGTGCGTGTAACTTGACTGATTCCTCAAATTGTGCAGAGAGGTCTGACAACTCTTTTCTAGGTTTTTGGAAAGATGAAAGAATTAAAATGTTTGCCTCAAGGTTATAACAAAAAGAAGAGACCCAACCATATTTATAGAAACCAGAATATCACACAGGGGTGAGTTTTACCATTGTGGTGGCAAACACCACCTGCATGTTGTGTTTTGTAAGAGGTGGAGTGGCAGATTTTTAGATTTTTGTGACATGCCTGAGTCTGCACTGACTTGCGTGGAGCACGGTAAAGAAATACAGCTGGAGGCATGAGACTGACGGGTCACAGGAGTCTCAGACTGATGCCGAATCTCCACATCTCCAGTCATTTCTAGAAAATTGCTTGAATGGTGACTGTGTGTTGCTTCAGGTAAATGCTGACACACAGGGTCGAGAGTCAACAAATCTGTGGCTACGGCAGACCACAAGGTACTGTGAATGTCAACAATTAACTTACGGTCATTGCTCTTATGATACTAAATGCAATAAATACAAATTATATTTTAATTTCTAATTAAATTAGATCAACAAACATGATACTCTGCAAGTTTAGCTGATGATCTGTCTTCAAAATATCTGATTTCAAAATGTTTCCATTTACTTTTATCCAATTCAATTCAGATTTATTTATATATCGATTTTAAAATTGCATTGTTACAACTGTCTACCCAGTCTCACAAAATTATGTACCTATAATCACAATATATTTTTTTCTTTTTCACGATACTGTTCCGAGTTTCCGCGTTTTTCGTGACCGTATCAAGAATTTCTTTACCTGTCATTGTCACATATTGGTTACTCAACTGTTTTTTCCTATTTTCAAGCATTGTCACTTCAGTATAAGGTTAGATTTGGTGTGTACATTAGGATGTGACTTTAAGTATTGGTTTATACTTTTTTATCTGATTTTTTTCTATTTTCTGATATGGCGCCTGGCGTTAGGGTTAGAGTTGGGTTTGGGTAAGGATGTCATTTTATGTAAATCTAACCCTAAACTGAAGCAACAATGGTAAGGAAACAGGACAAAACAGTTGAGTAACCAATATGTGACAATGACAGGTAAATAGAAATTCGTGATACGGTCACGAAAAAACGCGGAAATTCGTGACAGTATCACGAAAAAGAATCAAAAAATTAGGTGACTATAGGTACGTAATTTTGTGAGACAGGGCTGCCGCTTTATACTGAATAAAGGGAAAAAAGAAAACACAGAAAAATAAGAAAGCAGAAAATATATGTACCTGTTCTGTCACTGGGGTGGTACCCTCAAAGGTTGTTTTTATACATTTTATAATGAAGTTTTGTACCTTTTGGGGTATAATGTTATACCCACCTTATTACACGGCTCTCTGGAATGCTTGATTCTGATTGGTCAGTTGAGACATTTGCAGGTTCGTTCTTTTCAAATAATAACCGGTCCAAAGTAATAACGCATAGCCGGTACTACTTGTACAAGTAAAATCGCTCCGCGCCAATAAAGATCAATAAAGATTACTGTTTGGTGCCATCTTGTGACAAACACTGGACAACCACGACAAGACACAGACAGCTACTGAGACTGAACTTGAAAAAATAGAGCATGACAGCTAAAAATAAAAATACAGAATGGGCATTAAAACTTCTCAAAGACTGGCTAAAAGAGAAAAAATGGAGACAGACAAGTATGAAGCAGAGGATCTTAATAAGGTATTACGATCATTTTATGCATCTGTGCAAAGTTTTGCGGAAGGATAAAAATGTTTATTCAAAACAAATATGACAATAAAATGTTTCAAATTCATATTCATGTCCGTTTTTTTTCTTATGTGACAAGTAGCCGTGTAATAAGCGGGATAATGTAGAGGCAGCCGGTAGTTATCGGGAAATAAGCCCCTTCAGTGTGATACAAGACCCTCCGCTTCGCGTCGGGTCCTGATCACACTGTCGGGGCTTATTTCCCGATAACTACCGGCTGCCTCTACATTATCCCTTACATAAGGAATAATTTTGAACCAGTTTAATTTTAGGGGTACAAAACAGTTACCTGTACCTTTAAAGGAACACAATAGATCCTTAAGGTACAGTTATCTACCCAAAAAGTTTTAACATTGTATTATAGAATACATTTAAAGGTACAAAATGGAGCCTTAAGGGGGTCACACACAGGACGCGCAGCTTAGCGTCACGCCGTTCTAAAAAACTCGAACACATTGCTTTCTATGAGTATACGCACACTGGCGCCGACAGGTGGGGCATGTCCGCGCCGCCCAGCTACAACTCAGGAAGTTGCTCAAATCCCTGTTGCGCCACTCACATAGTTCAACATTAAATAACATCATATTTGTCCCAAATCATTAACGATTAACATTGGCTGCTAACGTATATTTTGCATTTTGAAGTAGACGCTATCTGACGAAGCTTGCGCCATTTATATGAGCACCTTCGGTTTCCGATACCTCCGAGTTGTCCTAGACGCGACGCGACGCTGGTCTGCGCGGCCGGTGTGTGACCCCCTTTAGGGGCTGGACACACCAAAACTTTTAAACGCGGCTGAAAACGCCTTGAGGACGCCGGATGCCAGCTGTTTTTCAGCCGAACGCTTTGGTAGCTCTGATACTTGAGCTGTGAACCGGTTGGTTGCTGAGGTAATGTCCCGCCCCTCCTCCATTGTGATTGGATGGCTGTGTGAGAACTGACATTGACGAGCGGAGCTTTTCACTCAAAGTTGAATCTCTTTCAACTCTCGAAGCTCAGCGCCACTAGCGGAAAAACCATAAAGCGCCAACGTAAATTTATATGTGTGAAATTTTAACATTTGGTATTAACAGTACAGAAAAGTATTTCATCTTCATATTACATCTTAGCATTAAAAAAGACAAATACAGCCACTTTATGGGCCCTATCTTGCACCCAGCGCAATTGACTTTGTCAGTGACGCATGTATCATTCGTATTTTGCATCGGCGCACAGCGGGGTTTTCCCTCCACAGACGCACGTCGGCAAACTAGGGAATGAACTTGCGCTCCCTGGGCGGTTCAGCGCAAAAAAAGGAGGCGTGTTGCGGCGCAAACCATCCCTGATGCTATTTTGCAGTTTCAAAAAACAATTGCGCCACTGACCAAAAAAAAATAGTCTAAAGTCAGTGGCGCGTGGTTCATTATGCTATTTTAAGGGTGCATCCTTGACCATAATGTATAGCGTGCCCAACGCGCACACACTTTGCTTATCTAATCTACACAGATGCAACAGTTATTTTTTGCAAATCATAAATTGTTACAATAAAAAATGAGATAAGGGAAATCATAGTGGTGAGCTTTTTTAAAAAAAATTCTCATGCAAATAACGATTAAAATATTTTCAGAAGTTTGTTGTGTGGCTGTATTACGTTTATTTTATGTAAATAATAATTAAAATGTTTTCATAAGAAACCTTAATGTATGTGAACTTGATTTGTAAGTGTACTTTGGGGTTGGACTGCCTGCGTTTCTTGGGTCCGATTTCAAAGCCCCCAAACCCTTCAACACTTTCAGCGGTGAGCGTGGACGCAGCGATGTCTTCTGCTGGCGTCAGGTCCTGAGGCAGATCCACCTCCCGTAACACGGCGTGCCCAATTTATGCTGGCAAGTTTGGGATTCCCCCGTCTCCTGACATTGTAGCGCTTGGCGCAACGTCCTGCGGATGCCAGCTGATGAGACAATTGTGGCTATTTCTCCCATCCCCATACAAAACAACTTCTCTGTCTTTGACTGCTCTTACAAGAACGTGGGTCTTCTCGGATGTAAACCACTCCTGGCGTGTGCCTGGTAAATCCGTCATAATAATAGCAACCCACCATGGAACTTGCGCACTTGCGTTTAAAGGGAATGTTGATTGACGTTCTGATTGATTTATTTGATGTTACGCCCAAACCACACCTATAAATAATAAACCTACAGTACTTCAGACCAGCCCCTTATTGATTTGCACCTGGCGCAAGAGTTATTTCTCCCGCCAGGAAAATAGCAACAGATCCACCAACAAAGTCACTTGCGCTTTGCGCTTCGCACTTGCATTTCAGATCGTTAATATAGGGCCCTAAATGTTTTCAATGTAAAGCACTTTGAATTACCTTTGTGTATGAAATGTGCTATATAAATAAGCTTGCCTTGTCTTGCCTGTTTAAACTCATATATACTCTCAAGACAGTCCAAGCAACAGTGTCAGTTTGAAAAACAAGTTCTGACTGCACTCTGATGAAAACAAACATTACAGATTAAAATAAAACATCACATTCTTTTTAGTGACTTTTTTCTGGACCAGACGCTCCAGAGGTCACAGGGAGAGAGTATTTCTCTCCTCTCCTTCGCTCCTTAGCCACCCACTCCCTAAAGCTGCTGCTGGGAATCAGAAGTGAAGTTGGCACTAATGAAAATGAATAGCACATTTGTCCGGCGCTAATGGCGAGCGTGGGCACACGGTAATGCGAGCGCAGCTCGTGCTAGTTCAACAGTGATTACTCAAAGGTTAACAGTGAGAACGGCATTAGCGTTAGCGCTCGGGCTCTGCGGCGATCGACCTCCCTCAGTTACCCGAGAGTCTCGCGTGTGTGTAATTGTTTTAATCAGCAGCTTAACAGCTGAATCTTGGGTGATTACTAATGTAAGAGAAAAAGTTTCGGGCAAAATCGTTCTGATTTTTCAATTAACATTCATGCTTCATTTGGGCTAAACATATAACTTATGATTGCATTTCAAAATAATTAGCTGCAATTATATTTATCGGAGAAAAATTTTACTCTTTGGCCTGGCCCATGCTCTCTCAAGCAAGTGGTCTTGTCGTGTATACTTAACATGTGATTTTAAATAATTGTGGCAGTAATAAACACTTTTTATCCGTATACTTTTCGACTGCTTTTATTGAGTTATTATTCAGATGGCTCAACATTTAACCAATTTTTCACTATTTTTCTCAAAATGTGTTTTTTATTATGACGACAGCTGACAGAAATCTTCAACAAGAGACAAGAGAGCCTGGTTTAGACTTGCATATAATGCAATATAGTGCTCCCTGCGGCAATGCTATGAATGCAACTAAATTATGAATCGTGTTTTGACACAAATACAATTTCATAACAAAAAGATGTTTCTAAATGAGCTCATGTGCATAGAGTCTTGCTTTTCATGCACAAGCGGAGTTATTTAAATTTTACTGCTTATTATTTTTTTAATTAGCTTTGATTTTTGATATTTTTAGTTGTCATGTTAATTTCTGTTTTATGTTTAGTGAATTTGTTTTGAGCTTTTGTCTTTTTATTAATTTATTTTATTTCAGTTTAAATTTTTATTTTGTTTCTGTTAATAATTTTGGTCCATCATCTTAAACTTTTTCCTTTTTATTTTCCCCTAAGACAACATTTCTAATTATTCATTACTAATATTTAGGGTTACACTGTAAATTATTTCTGTAGAAATTACAGTATTACTGGCAGATGTTTGCCATTAACTTACTGTAGATTTAAATGCATTTTATTTACTGGCAACAGTTTGTTCAAAGTTAAATAAACTTTAAACATTAACAAGACTTAATCTTTACAGAATAAAACTAAAACAACAGCCTCATACAAAGCATTCTGGGAAAGAAAGAAACAGAAAAAGGTTGATGAGGATTTCTGAATTTTTTTTTAAATATTTAATGTTCATTTAACTTTAAACAAACAATTGCTAGTAAATAACATAAATGTAATTTTTTTTTACAGTGCACTAAAAAAATGATTCATTCAATTTACTCATGATTCATTCAAAAAAGATTCATTTAATTTTTTAAGGTAAGTGGTTGCAATCAGTTTAAGTTACATTTAAACAAAAGTTTTTTATTCTCTTTTATTTTTCTAATTTTTTTGTTTGTTTAAATGTAGCTTAAATAAATTGATTGCAACCACTTACCTTAAAAAAATAGTAAATTGAATGAATCTTTTTTTTAGTGTGTATATGATTTCAATTAAAATAATTTTTTATATAATTTTTTTGTTTTGTTTTTCCATGCAAAATTCACTTAATGTTAATGCTCAACAAAATGTTTCACATTGCCCACCCTTTGCATGCCAGTTTATTATTTATTTGGGATAATTTGTCTATTCTTTCTATTCTTCAATACACACGTGTTTTAAACTTCCTCAAAGATACCATAAAATGTGAAAAAAAGCCCTCAGCAGATTTCATCTGGGCCTAATGATAGGTTTTAGATGACAACCTTCATAAATGGCTTATCTAAAATCCGATATATATCGGAGGAAAGATTGCACCAGGACACTGCGCTTGACTGTATCAGCCTGATCCATAACTTTCCTATGAACCCGGGGCCCATTTATCGTGGATCGCATCCGAGGCATGGCCTGTCAGTCGGGTGGGAGTCGAGCTGCTGTTTATTTTCGAATCAATACTCAATTACTATAAGGAAGATCCTCTCTTGGCCATTTTCAAGACGAAATTATGAACTGCAGCAATAACACTTAGTCAAGGGAAGCTGAGGAGTATTAACTCATGATGCAGAAGGGGGTTATAACTAGGCGGATATTTGATCAAACCGCCCCCTCTCTACCTCTCCCCTAGCCTTTAATTAATCACTCCGTAAAAGGCCTTTCAGGAAGTGACTGATGACCAGAGAAAACAATTTTCCCCCTAACAGGCTTTTAATTTTAACTTGCAGCGAGAGATCGTTGGCTGCAACTCTCAACGACCCATCAATGCTGGTTTTTAATGTGCTTTCTCTTTTGTTATTGAGAAGAGAGGGGAGACAAGGCTTTCCATCTCTTTTCATAACTCACGCCATTGATTCGGTAAATGCCTGACATTTGCCGAAGGATAAAAGTTCTGTCGATGGGGGCAGTGTGTAAACTACTCCATTAAGAGGTGGTTATTTATGATAGCGGGTGATCGAGGTGCACAGACGCCTTGAAGAGGTGCAAATCGACAAGTCAAATGCGTCTTTGTTTTGGCGCCAACATACACAGCGATGCAACATCGCTCACAGCAAAAGTCCTTTTAGATCCTGGTAACTGAGCTGCAATGAAACTGACAGCGTTTTTTAAAACAAACAGTGATAGATAACCATGCAGAAACCGACAGAGAGTGCCGAGTATTTAACCTCGGATGAGCTGAAAAAATTCAGAAAATTTCCTTAAGGTTTTAATTCCCACATTCCATTCATTGTGAAACAACTTCATGGCTTCAAATCCTTTCATGGATTCATCTAAACCCATGTCCGGGAAACCCTAAGTAGTGGTTTCCCGGACATGGATTACACTAGTCTTAAATAAATGTAATTGTATTGACATCTCTTAAAATACATCAGGGCCCTTTGTTTTTCCTCAAAATGCAAGCCAGTTATGTTTTTAGTAAAGCATGTTTGTTAAAACTAGTTATATTTCATAATTAAACTAAAGCCTAGTCCTGGCTTAAGCCAATCCCTGTGCGGTAAACTATCCCTATATGTAATTAAGTATTAACCTCCTAAGACCGTGTGTTCACATACATTTTTTGTTGTTTGCGCTATAACACTTAAAGGGATAGTTCACTTTAAAATGAAAATACTGTCATCATTTACTCATCCTCATGTTGTTCTAAACCTGTATAAATTTATTTTTTTCTGATGAACACAAAAGAAGATATTTTGAGAAATTATGGTAAACACACAGCAGATAGTGACCATAGACTTCCATAGTAGGAAAACATATTATGGAAGTATTGTGATAAAGGATTAAGAAAATATTTTGATAAATGATGGAAAGCACACAGTTTATGTTACCCATTAAATTACATCATATTTATTTCCTACTATGGAAGTCTATGGTCACTATCTGCTGTGTGTTTACCATCATTTCTCAAAATATCTTCTTTTGTGTTTATTAGAAAAAAGATATACATACAGGTTTAGAACAACATGAGGATGAGTAAATGATGACAATATTTTTATTTTAAATTGAACTATCCCTTTAATTCTGTGTAACTTGAATCTGTTGTACACAAACGTGGACACTTACACTGCTTCATTTTCAAAGAAAAAAATTTGGTTATTGTTATTTATTGGTTCTTCCTAACCCCAAATAGCTGGAAGAAATCTGAAAAAAGACAAACCAAAGCCTGGGTCTTAGGAGATTAAATTAAAAATAAAAAGTTAACTTCAATAGTATTGCTTTAGAATGTAGTAAAGTTTTCCAAAGAAAAACAATCTACCACTTGAAAAATGTACTTCAGTAAAAATACTTCACCACAGTAGTTTTCACATCTGCAAGAAACACACATACAGGCACCTTTAATGCGCTATACGTTCACTGTAAAAAAAATCCGTAGAAATTACAATGTTATTGCAGCTGGGTTGCCGGTAATTTACCGTCGATTTAAATTTATGTTATTTACTGGCAAGAGTTTGTTCAAAGTTAAATAAATTTTAAATATTAACAAGTCTTTATCTTTACAGAATAAAACTATACAATAACAGCCTCATGCAAAGCATTCTGGGAACCAGAAATCATCATCAACCTTTTTCTGTTTTTTGCTTCAGATTTTGTTTCCCAGAATGTTTTGCTTGATGTTGTTTTTTTAGTTTTACTCTGTAAAGATAAAGACTTGTAAATGTTAAATGTTCATTCAACTTTGAACAAAATGTTGCCAGTAAATAACATAAATTTAAATCTACGGTAAATTACCGGCAACCCAGCTGCAATTTCTACGGATTTTTTTTACAGTGTTCTTATGGATAAAGGAAAGAAATGGACATGAATCATACTGTAAATCCTTGTGTAGCCATCTATAACCCTAGTCAAAATTATCGACATGTAAAACTATAATTCACCTCCTTGTAAATACATACCAGCAGGATCCTAACACCCTGGTACATACCGTCAACATCAGGAAATTTCTCTTATTTTCAAATCCCAAATCCTGACAACACCATGGATTGTTGTCTAGTTTTCAAATATTCCAAATTTTTTAAATCAAGATATGTTTTCTTGATGAGCAAAATGACCTTTAAAGGGCTAGTTTTTAAAATCACATCTTAAGTGAATTTGTGCTTACCTGTAAAGCCCTGAGTTGTAATATTACAACATCAGTTTAAAGTCTAATAAAATATACCTGTACATGTTTTTTTCTCTTTAAAATTACAAAACCTGCAAACCTGCCTTAAAAACATGACCTTTTTTACTGGACTAAATAAATCAACACTCACTTAAAGGTATAGCGGAAGATTTTCCTGAATTATTTAAAAGAACCGCCCCTCGATATTTTTTAAAAAATGCTCCCGAGAGGGAACGCCTGTTAAACGTGTGCACGAGACGGAGAGAGAGAGCGTTCAGGAGCTCAGTTCTTCTCTTCGCTCTGTTTACAAGTTTCTGTCGGCATGTTTACCGTGTCTGTGCGGTTTGTGACTTGTGCCAGGGCTAGCATCGCAAATCATAGCTTACATCAACTTTTACCAGCAGTGATTTTAAATGGATTTCTCCAAATAGCAAGACAAAATGTACCTTTCCAGTAGAAACTTCGCGTGGGAAGCCCAACCTGTCCTTTTAGCTCACGCCAGCGTGTGAAATAGTCTCCCATAAACATCTGGTCTTGTTTCTTTCTTCATAGTCCTTTCTCTTCTTGTAATACAATTCGCAGACACTTTTTCTCTTGCGACCCCCAGACATTTTGAAAAAAACACAGTGAGAACGCGACCTTCAATGAATGGTTGAAACCGTAGCACAACACATACACGTGAAAGTGCGCATGTGCAGAAAGTGAACGTAGAGGCGAGCACGTGCGACGGTTATACGTCAACATATAATCAGAATTATTGACATCTGGGATGACCAATAACAGTGGTGATCCACCCGGAAAACGAAAATCTTCTGTACCTTTAAGTAAAATGCCTAATTTTTTTTCTGTGATTAGTTATATGTCTAGATTATGCAGATTTTAAGATACAGTTGAATGTTTTGATTATATAAGATTTTAGTCAATGTTGTAGTTTTACAAACGTTGGGTCTGAAGGGTAGCAAATTTTACCTGTGCACCTTGCACATTACATGAATTAGCTGTACTTCTAAACTGTTAAAAATTTACTTTTTTAAATATTTCTTTGGTAGCAACAAAATATAATATTGATTTTAAATATCTTCGATACTATTTTGAGTTTTAATCAATTTTTTTAGATTATTAAGTACATTTATAGGAAATTAATTATTTGAGATTTTTTTATCTGTATTTTATCTGTAATTTTAAATTATCTGTATCTTATATTTATAAAATGTACTTAGCTGGTCCTATTTTCTTTTCTAAGCTTTGTTTGCTCAAATATCTGTTTGCTGCATGTGGGCCAGGTAATAATGTTCTGGAATGTGGGGTGGGGGGTACAGGTGCTATTATCATTATAAATAGAGCAAAATAAACTCGCCAGACAGTATTGTGTGAATTCTGTGAATCGTTTGAAATGTATAAAAGTGATTTGCATCAAGATTGAAAGCATGGAAATAATCTGTACTGTATGTTTAATTTCAGAATGCTACCAGACAGGACTGTCTTATTTACCATGAGTATGATGTCATTTATATCATCCAAATTTGGAAAAAGTGACTTTGAGATTGGACTGTGATATAACCAATAAAAGGAATGTAAGAAAGTATTTTTTGCAGTGTTCAACTTGTATCATTGTTTGTATGACTCCCTTGCATCTACTGCAAGTGACTTGTTTTACACATACAGTAGGTCGCAGACTTTGCATTCCTTCTGAGTTAAGCAGTAAAGCACAAACAGCAAAGTTATCCTACACGCAAAGTTACAAAAAAGCACACCCTCCATACGCATCAGCCCGCATATCCAAAAGTGTGAGTTTGTGTACGCTGGCGGGTTGTAGTTTTGCGTGCGGCTCATCATCCTCCAAAAGCTTTTCTTCTTCCTGTTTCATTGGCGGGTGTCGTTTGAGTGATATGTTACAGATACTGCCGCCTGCTTTACAGGTGTTTGTAAACATGAAATACGGCTAGTGGGATTTTTTATGGAAAGACTAAAATACGGGAGAAATACGGGAAATTGTTTAAACAAGATGATGTCGGGAAAGGATGGTAAAATACGGGAGAATCCTGGGAAAAACGAGAGGGTTGACAGGTATGCCCTGGCATCACCGATCAACATGCAAGCATTCCTTGCATTTGAAAACTGTGAAATCAATTCATGCCTGTTTTTAATAAACTCTCAAAAAGCAACAATTTATTTAAGTGTACATATGTGTGCTTTACGAATTGCAAATCTTTCTTTAAATCCCAAATTGAATAAATTGCTTATGATGTTTCTCTTTAATGTGAATGTGCTAACCATATAATCTGACCCATACTCAGAAACTAAAATTCACTTAGCATTGCATGCAAGTTGCATCTGAAGTCAATCTTTTTACTTTTTTACGTCTTTTGTCATCGAGAAATAGTGCAGCAATCAGGCCTCTTTGTGTGAGATCACTTATTAATCAAAGCACTGTGGGTGTGCAATGTCATTACAGCACACCACAGCCTGTTTACTGCACAGCCATTTCTGTCATGTCAAATAACAATGTGCCTTTGATGTGTAGTGTGGTTTAGTTTAAAAATGTGCCTGAATTATTTACAGCACGATATAGAGGTGGAAAATTCAAATGGTTCAATTTTAATGTGTGTATTTGCAGATGACATATAGGTTGGTTTTCCTTTGAATGATTATAAACACACAGTAAATCTTTTTAAATATTAAGCACTGCGGGAAACCAGACTGTTCAATATTCTCCAAATCTGAGCAAATAAATTATTTTTCTTTCTAAGATTGTCTCACTAATTCATAGCATGTCATTCATAGTTTCAGATCAAAATATAATGGAATCATAATGTATTAAAAACCCAATCTCTTTTTTGTAACACCTGCCATATCCAAACAAAATACATTAAAGTAAATGGATGAACTTTACCATTCATTAATATAATCGTCTTGCTTTTTTGTACTTTTACAGATACGTAAAACTAAATCTCTCCTACATTTTCAGTAAAATTGCAACTGAACATCGTAATGATGGCAGTCACTGAACCAGCGCGGTGCCGGATGATCTTGGGCAGAACCCCTGGCAGCCTCTATTTTTTGCATTGCTCTCCTCTATGACACCTTGATAAGGCAATTACAGTGCAATTATCTTAACATGTGGCATTAGGGAAAATTATCTTCATTCTTCAACTAGAGTAACATTAAATCAGAGGAGAGGGCACGCACCAATCTCTAATCAACATCTCAAGTGCTGGGAACGGCCGCTGTAGACGCCATACACTGACATGTGCAATTACAGCTGAAAGACGAGCACCAAACAGTCCAGGTTTTCTAAAAAATTTGTATTTGTCAGTGTCGTATCATTTCAAAATGCTTTACATTTGTTTCCAGGTTCATAAACAGTGTTGGATCGCCTTGATTTTAGTGAATGTTGTTGTAACCTTCAAACAAGGCAAGGTCAGATGATCTTGGAACCCGGAAGTCACCCACTGGTGAATAAAATCCAGCACAGTAAGTCACAACAAGTTAGTGTTTTTTAGGTGGTTTAATCTATATCCAAATCAGCCTGTTCAAATATGACAGATTTTAAAGCTTTCAGAAACACATTTTTCATACTTTTGTTTTGGTACACTTTCAGTGTCATTCTTTTAAAGGGGACATTTTTAAAATTTAAAATAAATCGTTGGTGTCCCCAGAGTATGTATGTGAAGTTTTAGCTCAAAATACCATATAAATAATTTATTATAGCATGTTAAAATTGACACTTTATAGGTGTGAGAAAAAATGTGCTGTTTTTGGGTGTGTCCTTTAATATGCAAATCAGCTGATCACCATTATTAACTTATTCCTGCTAGCCTTTTTTTAAAAGTTTCATGGCAGCATTTTTGTGATTTTCACAAAGGTTTCACAAAATGCCTTCCTGGAAACTTTTCTTCTATAAATATATAAACATACAAATATATCAAATGAAACAACAGATCCTCTGCTTAAAAAAAAAGAAAAAGAAAAGTTTCATCCTATTTTCATTTGTTCTCTTTTATAATCTCTCACATATGGGTAGGCTTCTTCAAAAATACAATTTTTTTGTATATACCAAGGAGATAATTGTATTTTTGTAAAGGACTTTTGTCAAAGATCAGATTCAGAATGATGATCAAAACCTACACAGAGTATTTACTCCTTTTTTATGAGTGGATGCTTCCATATTTTATAAGTTGGGTAAGAGCGCCACCTTGATAATAGCGGAATTATAGATTACCTTAAAACTTGTCAGGGAAGCGTCATTGGCAGAGAAACGTTTTCTCATAATTGGCGAGATCATTGATAATTAATAATGTTAGTGGTGTGGAAAATTGGATGTTGATGAAGACATTTTGTTAGTAAAAACGTTTGCAAGGTCAGCTGACAATGAGAAGGGGGTGGAGCGGGATGGGGCAAAGCAGAGATTTCAAAGTTTTGAATAGCTGCTTAGTGCTGGGAGTGTTGCTTACCTTTGCGGTGGTGACACTAGCCAAAAATGTTGCTACAGAACCCCCTAGCACACCCAATGCCATACTCACCATCCAGATCACCCTAGCAACACCATAGTTACCACCCAGGACACCGTAGCAATGCCCTTCTCACCACCCAGAACATCTAAGCAACACCCAGGTTACCACACAAACACCCTAACAAAACCCTACTCACCACCTGGAACACCCAATGCCCTATTTATCACCCAGAACCCCAGGAAAAACCATAGTTACCACCCAAAATGCCCTGACAAATGCCATATTTACCACCAAGAACACCCTATAGAAATGCATTGGTTACCACCCAGAACCCCCTGGCATTGCCCAACTCACCATCCAGGACACCTAAGCAATGCCCTAGTTACTACTCAGAACACCTTAGCAATGGCATACTCACCACCGAAAACACCATAGCAGCACGCTGGTTACCACCCAGAATACCTTAGCAATGCCCTACTCACCCCCAGAACAACCTAGCAACAACATACTGACCACACAGACCATCCTAGCAATGTCGTATACATACCACCCAGAACACCCTAGCAATGCCCTTCTCACCACCCAGAACCCCAGAGCAACACCCAGGTAACCACCCAAAACCACCCCAACAATTCCTTAATTACCACCCAGAACACACCCAATGGCCTATTCATCATCAAGAACACCATAGAAACACCCTAGTTACTACCCATAACACCCTAGGAATGCACTGGTTACCACCCAGAACACCCTAGCATTGCCCAACTCACCACCCAGAACACCTCAGCAATGCCCTTATCACATTCAGAACCCCATAGCAATGCCCTGGTTACCACCCAGAAATCCCTGGCAATGCCCTACTCACCCCCAGAACACCCTAGCCTAGCAGCAATCTACTGACCACCCATAACACCCTAGCAATGCCCTTCTCACCCCCCAAACACCCTAGCAAAGCCCTACTTACCACCCAGAACACACCCAATGGCCTATTTACCACCTAGAACACCCTAGAAATGCACTGGTTACAACCCAGAACACCTCAGCAATGCCCTAATCACATTCAGAACCCCATAGCAATGCCCTGGTTACCACCCAGAAATCCCTGGCAATGCCCTACTCACCCCCAGAACACACCCAATGGTCTATTTACCACCTGGAACACCCTAGAAATGCACTGGTTACAACCCAGATCACCTCAGCAATGCCCTACTCACATTCAGAACACCATAGCAACACCCTGGTTACCACCCAGAACACCCTAGCAATGGCCTATACTCACCACCCAGGACACATTAGCAACAGCCTACTCACATCCAGAACACCATAGCAACACCCTGGTTACCACCCAGAACACCCTGGAAATGCATTAGTTACCACCCAGGACAGCCTAGCAATACCCTAGTTACAACCCAGAACACCTCAGCAATGCCCTAATCACATTCAGAACCCCATAGTAATGCCCTGGTTACCACCCAGAAAACCCTGGCAATGCCCTCCACACCCCCCAGAACACCCTAGCCTAGCAGCAATCTTCTGACCACCCAGAACACCCTAGCAATGCCTTTCTCACCCCCCAAAACACCCTAGCAAAGCCCTACTCACCACCCAGAACACGCCCAATGGCCTATTTACCACCTAGAACACCCTAGAAATGCACTGGTTACAACCCAGAACACCTCAGCAACGCCCTACTCATATTCAGAACACCATGGCAACACCCTGGTTACCACCCAGAACACCCTAGCAATGGCCTATACTCACCACCCAGGACACATTAGCAACAGCCTACTCACATCCAGAACACCATAGCAACACCCTGGGGCCTCATTTATAAAGCATGCGTACGCACAGATTTGATCGTAGAGTGTGCGTAGGCAAAAATCCACGGCAAAGTCCATATTTATAAAAACTGTCTTTGACGTGGAAAAGTGCTTAGCGCCACGTCAGGGTCTGAGCAGACGTACGCTCTTTTGCTTGTCTGATTGCTGCAGGTTTTTGGAAATATAAGCCATTCTTGCTGTTTGAAATTGGGTTTAAACATTGACACGCGCTCTTTTATATGGCTGACATTAATTACGCATTTTTTAAAGGCGGAGATCTGAAACTGCTCGGCTGCGCGCACAAGTTCAAGTTCATTTGCGATTTATGGATTTGAAAGAGGTACGCGCGTTTTCTGCGCGTAAGTTCGGTTTATGAATCACACGTACGCATTTTTGTTAAATGATCGTAAGATCAAATGTAGGATGGTTTTTACGCAGCATTTTATAAATGAGACCCCTGGTTACCACCCAGAACACCCTAGCAATGGCCTATACTCACCACCCAGGACACATTAGCAACAGCCTACTCACATCCAGAACACCATAGCAACACCCTGGTTACCACACAGAACACCATGGAAATGCATTAGTTACCACCCAGGACAGCCTAGCAATACCCTAGTTACAACCCAGAACACCTCAGCAATGCCCTAATCACATTCAGAACCCCACAGTAATGCCCTGGTTACCACCCAGAAAACCCTGGCAATGCCCTCCCCACCCCCCAGAACACCCTAGCCTAGCAGCAATCTACTGACCACCCAGAACACCCTAGCAATGCCCTTCTCACCCCCCAAAACACCCTAGCAAAGCCCTACTCACCACCCAGAACACACCCAATGGCCTATATACCCCCTAGAACACCCTAGAAATGCACTGGTTACAACCCAGATCACCTCAGCAATGCCCTACTCATATTCAGAACACCATGGCAACACCCTGGTTACCAACCAGAACACCCTATTAATGGCCTATACTCACCACCCAGGACACATTAGCAACAGCCTACTCACATCCAGAACACCATAGCAACACCCTGGTTACCACCCAGAACACCATGGAAATGCATTAGTTACCACCCAGGACAGCCTAGCAATACCCTAGTTACAACCCAGAACACCTCAGCAATGCCCTAATCACATTCAGAACCCCATAGTAATGCCCTGGTTACCACCCAGAAAACCCTGGCAATGCCCTCCCCACCCCCCAGAACACCCTAGCCTAGCAGCAATCTACTGACCACCCAGAACACCCTAGCAATGCTCTTATCACCCCCCAAAACACCCTAGCAAAGCCCTACTCACCACCCAGAACACGCCCAATGGCCTATTTACCACCTAGAACACCCTAGAAATGCACTGGTTACAACCCAGAACACCTCAGCAACGCCCTACTCATATTCAGAACACCATGGCAACACCCTGGTTACCACCCAGAACACCCTAGCAATGGCCTATACTCACCATCCAGGACACATTAGCAACGGCCTACTGAGCACCCAAAACACCTAGCAAAGCTATATACTCACCACATAGAATCAAAGAGTGATCTTATTGCATAAGAACTCATGCTTTCTTTTCCAGAAACTGGCTTACATTACAAAAAATCTTTTGCAAGAATAACTATACAAAAAGTATAAAACATTCTACCTGTAAGACAAACATTACGTCAATATTTTTATTTTCATCTGATCCTGCCTCTGTATTCTACTCAAACCTGCATTGCTATTATTATTATTATTATTTTTATTAGTTCATTTGGAGTATTTAAAGCTTCTGTCAGAGTATGCAGATATGAAATGTGTAATCACTCACATAATCAGAGCAAACCAGATTGTCCTTGCATTAATTACAAATTATAATTAGCCGGAAATCCCGCTAATGATAAGACAAAATAGCTTCTAGATTTCAGTTGCCGCTGTCCTAATCAAGACCTTATATTACAAAGTAATGAAGTGATTGTATGTGATAAGTGTATCAAAACTTTGTCATTAGCATCTGCCTCCTTTTGTGTGCAATTTTCCAATCATCACCACCAATCTGTACTAACTGCCCCGTCATGTCAGAAATTAAAGCTTTTTAACCCTAGAATGCACAGGCAACTCTATACCAATAATATATTGCACGTGTCACAAAAAGAGGAAGGAATGAGGAGGAGAAAACAATAGTGGCCTAAGATATTTTATTATAAAAGTTTTATTATAAAAGTAGGATCATGTAAACTAGATATCCAAGAGCAGAGGGGTAAATCTTTATGTATTGTTGAGGTAATACTGTAACAATTAATTCTGTATAGTAAATCACTACTGTACTATCGTTGACTAACCAAACAGACATAGCCTACCAAGTATCTTTTGTACATAACCCAACTTTGAAGAAAGAGGCAAGTTTGGCAAAAGATGTGAGGGATATCACAATATTTCATTATTTCCCCCCTCTGATAAACAAGCTAAAATGTGAACACTTCAAAAAAGGTTTTACGAGCTAAGAGGTGGCGACCCCACTCCCAAATCAGCATCTTAACACAGCTTTAAATGTGAATCATTAAAACCGAGGTCCGTGTGTCAGTGTGATTATTTAGTTTAATCACCACTCAGAAAATGAGCTGTTAATGTGAACCTCCTGTCTTTCCCCCATCCGCCCATTTCTTTTGGATTTCTCTAATTTTGTAGCGTTGCGCATCTCTTGCTGTGCCAAAGTTTCTCACATCTGTGTTTTGTAAGCAAAACAAGCATTTACCTGAAAAGTCTACAGAAAAGTTGGAATTCGGGTGATGGAAATCTGCTTCAATGAACTTCTTTCAACATACCCAAAACTTCTTTAATAGCATTAATTAACTTGTCAAATCTATGAATCCGCAAAACGGGGAGCTTAATCTATTTTAAACTTTTTAATACATTTTAATAAAGAATCCATGAGTCATTTATTTGTCATTGGTGTTACCTGTGATTTAAACAACATTAATGTTGATACTAAATATTTTTTCTCACTACAGATTGTGTATTTAGTTAAAGGTTGAGTAGGGGATTGATAACAGCAAGAAAAGTAATTAATTATTAATATTTGTTTAATTAAATTCTTCATCTTTACCCAGCATTGTATGAAATTATTTGATTCTCAGTTTTACTTTTTTCTTTAAAATATTCAAAAATATTGAACCAAAAAGACTTTGATGCAAAGACTGAAATATCAACAATGTCTTACATCCCATATCAACAACAAAATATTACTAGACAATACATTCATAACACCAAAATTTGGTTTAACACCAATGACACAATGTAACACCAATGACAAAAGAATATAGAATATAATAATAGATAATGAATATGATAAAACTTAAAAAATGTTCCATCTTGTTTTTTATGCTTTTATGTTGGTCAGTTAAAGGAATAGTGCTCATTAGAGAAGTAACACCAATTAAGAAAACACTAATGACGGTAACACCAATGACAATTTACAGAAAAAAACTAATATTTTAACAAAATGGCTGCCATTAGCCATGTGCTATTTCATTAGAGATGTAACAATCACATACTGACAGTATTCAGTATAATGTATTTTTATGTAAAGATCTTAACACTCCCAGCTATAAAAAAAAGTAACACAAATGACAAAAAATCTTATATCAAAATTCTTAGATATATCATGATGATTGATTTTAGACAAATAAGGTAAGACATCTCACAAACCTTTTGCCTTCCTCCACTGCACTTCTTCCACTGACCTCTTGACCCCTGAAAAACTTCAAAGAGCTGATGCATTGTTTCAAAATAAAAGTGCTTTGGGTAGGGTAACACCAATGACATAAATCGGTGGACAAATATTTATTTGATATTATTTATATTAATAGTGTATTTTTACCATTTCAGTGTTGTAGTAAATTCATACAGGGTTAAAGGTAAATGTAAATTAGATTTGTTTTATAAAAAAACATGGTTTTAAATAATAAGTACACAGTTCAACTTCCATGTATGATCAAAGGAACAGGGCAATTTTCAGGACCAGACATTTAAAAAAAAGGGAAAAAAAGAAATTTTTAATAAATAAACTCTCTCATCATTTTAAGGACAGTCTATATTTATTAAATATATATACAATTATGGGATTATTGGGTCAAATTAAATGATTAAGGGGTCTGCAAAAGCAAGGGACAAGCATTTCCACCTTTTTTGTAGAATGACCCAACTAATGTATGACATGTCCAGTTAAATTCACCTTCATTGTACCTGTGTGAGACATTTATGCTTTTTATTATGCTTTTAAAGATGGCTATACATTTTATTATTACGTGTGCTCCCTGCGAATTAAACCTGCAACATTGCCGTTGCAAGCAGCACTAATGCTACATCCAGCAAGGCTAATATTACCCGGTCATGTCTGTTTCAGACATCAGTATGCGTGCATTGTGGGTAATACAGTCACGACCCTGTGTTTTTCAAAAGCAACTTGATATCTCAGACCAATCAAATCAGTGGGATACATTTTCCCATGTGGCTTTTTAGATTAAGTGCCCTATTAGCATATGTTAACTGCACTTTTGAAGTGAAATAGCATTTAATGATTTATTTGAAGTGTGCGATTGGAAAAGGAAAGTAAAACGGGACCTTTGATGGAGAAATGCTATATTGCAATCAAACCTTTACTGTATTGAAGGTTAATGAAAGTTATTCCAAAGGATGGGGAAAAATTTAATTGTACATTTGCTAGATGCATAAATTAGATAATAGAAAGAAGGAACTGATGTGCGGTTTCAGCAACTGGAGAATGTGCAATAGGAACGTAATTATGCCACCGTAAACACAATTTCCTTTTAAGAGAAACAATTTGACATGCTTGAGCTACAGAAAAATAGCATTCGCAAATGTTGTCACACAATATGTTCTGGGGACTATTTTATTAAAGTGTAATGTTTTTCTGTATACAGACCAGCATCCAAAGAAAACATTTACCTGTTGATCCCCAGACTTTTTCCAGCAATGTCTGAATTACAATTATTATATTGACTAGTAAATAAGTAAATACTTAAAGGTGTCAAAGAATGCATTGAAATAATCTATTAAATCATTCTCTGATATCTACAAAAGAAGCACAAATTAAGTGCAAAAATGATCCAGAGACGGTTTTACATTTCCATTTACAAAGACTAGGATTTGCCTTTAGAATAAAATGGTCTATTGTTACCTTATTTGAAAGGGTCATGATTAATTAATAATGTTGAGCTGTGCTCTGATTGGCTGGTTCACAGAGCAGTTCAGTTCAGTAGCTCTATGTGTGTGTAAACAGACCTTATGTTTTGAGACTGTATCAGTCGAAGATACAGAATAAGTTTGTTAATGGACGTTTCTGAGTTGTGAGTTTGTGTTTTTTCAGTATGGATCTGCAACAAGTAACTAGGGATCGACCAATATGAATTTTTTTTTGTGATGATGCCGATACCGATTTTGTTCCATCAGCCTTAGCCGATGACCGATACAGGCTGCCAATTTTCTTGAGCCAAAAAACTATATTTAACAAATAGTAAAAACAGGTGAGGGTGCTATGGAACCATGAATGTCTCCACAATGACGAGGAACTATCAGCAAAGGATTTAGATTTCTAGCACTTTACTACAACAAATATATATATAGAAATGAGAAATAAAAACCCGCTTTGTCCAGCTATGATCAGCTGTTAGGCCGAGCTTTTGATGTTGTCTTGGAAAGGTTGGTTGTTTTAGTCACATGACCTGCAATCACTTGCGGCTTCCAGCACTATGTCTGTAAATAATGGCGAAAAATCGGCGAATGCAGCAGCCACGTATCGGCCAATGCTGATACACATAAAACTCGCAAAAATCGGCCCGATATATCAGCCGGCCGATATATCGGTCTATCACTACATGTAACTGTAACATCAATAGTACCTCAGCCTAAATGCTAGCATATAGCATTAACTAGCATACAGCGCGGTGTCGATTTTAAGGGGCGGAACTACCAATGGGGAAGATTAGTTCCGCCCGGAAGTGTTTCCCACCCGGACGGTAAAGCAGAGACACCGGAACTTCCAGTAAACGCCGCGAGACAAAATCAAGCGTAATTAAACACAGGTGTGGGCAATGAACGAAGCGATCGGGGATTGGAGGATACACAGGTGAAGAGGGATTTATAAAGGAGCTTCAAACACAAAGATGGGCAGTTCAGAGCAGTTCGGTTCAGCGCAGTGAGCTCGTTGTTGTGTCGGTAGCAGGTGGGATTTCGTTGTTGGATCGCTCCGGTATCACAGAGTGGGGATTTGGGCCAAGTCACGCTGGTAACGATAAGATTCTACGGTTTGTTGGAAATAAGGACAAGAAGGAGAAGGAGACAGAGGCTGAGTATACGATTATTGCAGACTTTGAGAGATGAGTTGCTTTATGTACATCATTGATGTGTGTGTGTGATGTTGCTAGAAGTCAACTCACCGTAAGTGCACTGACGGAGACGGCTGTTGTGGATATACATCGGGGCGAAGAGGAATTTATTTGTCCTAAGGGAGTAAACAAAGGAGGGCAACTTTCAATATTGTGAGTACTCAGAATCTGATACAGTGTGTGATTGTGGAATGCTTGTTCAACATGCATTGTGAGCTTTCAGTGTATGAGACTACGGCCCTGCCACGGAGTAGAGTGGTGGGAGAGCCGGGACGCAACGATCCAGAGAGGAGTGAAGGGCCACAGCAGTGACGTTTATACCACCGCCTGCAACACAACCTGCCAATCGGTCCAAAGACAGTCTAAAGAGGTTGGGGCTGCGACCCTATTGTTTCACGTAGAAGAGTGAAGAGTGCTGTGGGTGAGTCTGAGACTTTGCTGTGAGAATACACTTTAACTATTTTGCAGTGTGATGCTGTGTGGTGTTGTCAGTAGCCCCTCCCTTCGCTGAACTTGTCCTGAGAGAACGAGAGGCTGTAGAGGCTGGAAACTTACTTACTATATATGCTGTGTGTGACCCTTGTGTTGGAGTTTTATGTAAAGCGCTCCTCTTGACACCCTTTGGACGTGGCCTGATTCGGTGGAACGGTGCTGAAAGACGTTGACATACCAGCCTGTCGTGAGTAACCCAACCATTAAGAAGTACTCTGTCTGTATGCTGTGCTGTTGTATGCAGGGTGGCCTAGAGTAAAATCATCTGTTACGGAGCCTCTACAAAAGGTGCGCCCCTGTCCAGTTCTCGGAAGTTGAAGTGGAAGAGAGGAGAGGGCAGCGTTCGGCTCGGCGTGACAGTGTTGGATTTCCCCCGCTGACAGCATCAGAGGCTTTTGGGAAGGTCGTGCCACGACGCTCTGCCACCTTAAAGTTGGAAGAAATCCAACGAACGATTACAGCGCAACCATCCTAAGTCCACCATCTCCGTAACCGTGGCCATTATTGTAGTTATCCGTTGATTGTCCAAAAGTTGCTAATGCCTGAGGAAATTGAGAGACGGAGCGGCTAAAGCCGACTTACCTCTGTTCCATTTGTAGAGAGCGGCCAGTAGTGACTAGTGAAAGCCCAGGTGTCTGAATTAATCCTCTGTGTTACAGCTATAAGCCTACAACAGGAAAGAGAGAAACAGAGTTCGTCACCGTGAGATACCTACCTGTGTGTGGTTACCAGTGAGTAATGAAAGCCCCAGTGTCTGAATTAACCCTCTGTGTTACAGACATCAGCCTACAGTAAGAGAGAGAACCCGAGGACATTGCCTGTGTAATACTTACCTGTGTGTGGTCCCGAGCGACCCCTGAACGTCCCAGCATCTGCTAAATAATCCTCTGTGTTACAGCTATCAGCCTACAGCAGGAGAGAGAGAACCCGAGGACATTACCTGTGTAATACTTACCTGTGTGTGGTCCCGAGCGACCCCTGAACGTCCCAGCGTCTGCTAAATAATCCTTTGTGTTACAGCTATCAGCCTACAGCAGGAGAGAGAGAACCCGAGGACCTTACCTGTGTAATACTTACCTGTGTGTGGTCCTGAGCGACCCCTGAACGTCCCAGTATCTGCTAAATAATCCTCTGTGTTACAGCTATCAGCCGACAGTAGGAGAGAGAAAGCTTGAGTTTAGTGATTGTGAATACCTACCTGTGTGTGGCCCTGGAGTGACGAGTGAACGTCCCAGCGCCTGTACAGTAAGCCCCTGTGTGACAGCTGTACGTTTATGACGAGATATAGAGCCTGGATTTCTTACCTGTGAGATACTTACCTGGGTGCGGATCTGAGTGGCCAGTGTAAGTCCCACTGCCTGCGCAATAATTCTTTGTGTTACAGCTGTGGCCTACTGTAAGCGAGAGAGAGAGAGAGCGTGTGTGTCCTACCTGTGGGATACCTACCTGTGTGTGGCCCTGGAGTGACGAGTGGATGTCCCAGTGCCTGTAAAGTAAGCCTCTGTGTGATAGCCATACGCCTGCGATAGGACAGAGAGCCCGAGTTCATACCTGTGTACTTACCTCACACCATCCGTAGGCACCAGGTACTTGTGTTTCTTTGGTCGCGAAGACATTGAACTATTCTGTTTTCTATCTGCCTCCAGGAGAAAGGGAGCGCGCCATGGGATCAATATAACAAGGCGGAGGAGCCTTGCTTGTCATTTCCCGTAGTGCCTTGGACTTCGGACACCTGGCCCCTTCCCCCCCCCTTTCCTTTTGTGCCACGGCCCACCTGGAGGGCAGAACGAGAGGCTTTAGTTTTAATCTTACCCCCCTCCCGCTTCCCATACCTTTCTTTTAAATAATTTAAATAAAGTTATATTTTTTATACTTACTTGCACTTGTGTTGTCTTGGTCATTGGGTTGGCTTTGGGACCTCCTCGAGGTGGAAACTAGAGGAAGGGGCGCGGCTCGTTTACATCAGTGGTCCGCCCCGACCTGTGACAACAACATTGTAATTCATTTAATGTGTAATTTAATGTTACTTTGATGTCATCCGCCTGTCGGTTCTTGCGGTGCCGCATGAAATCGAACAAGTCTGTTGTCTTCTTGTATTTTAGTTGCTTTAAAGCATTTTTTCTTTACATTATACAGTGTTGGTAAAGCTTTTTTGTTTAAGATTTGTGCCTCCCTACACTCTTAGAAATTCACTGAGGTGTTACCCTATTAAAAAGTACACATTTGAACCCAAAAGTGCATATTGGTACTTTAAAGGGACAATCCCCTTTTTTTAAATATGCTCATTTTCCAGCTTCCCTAAAGTTAAACATTAGATTTTCACTGTTTTGAAATCCATTCAGCTGATCTCCGGGCCTGCCAAAATAATCAAGGACTTTGTTGCCGTAACATGGCTGCAGGTGGTTCAATGATATTACGCAGCGCCTGTAATAGTCCCCTTAGTATCTTTCAATAGCAGAGGACTATTTTTGGGCACTGCGTAATATCATTGTGCCGCCTGCAGCAATGTTACGGCAGCAAAGTCCTTGATTATTATTCCAGAATGAGAGTATAGTTCCTAGCCATATCGGCCTAGAAAAACGCAACTTTTAATTTTCCGTCAGTCTTAGTACACGATGTAACTACAGAAGAGTTTCACGTTTTAAATAGAAAAAAGGCGAAACTCTTTGGTTATTTTTTAGTGCGATGCTAATGGTCTAACAGATTCAATGAATTATGCTAAGCCAGGGGTGACCAACCCTGTTCCTGGAGATCTACCTTCCTGCATATTTTCAACACACCTGACTCTAATTTTTAGATAGCCTTGAAATGCTTGATTGCCAGGTTCAGGTGTGTTTGATTGGGGTCGGAGCTGAACTCTGCAGGAAAGTAGATCTCCAGGAACAGGGTCACTACTGCGCTAAGCTATGCTAAAAGTGGTACCGCCAGACCCGGAGATCAGCTGAATGGATTCCAAAACTGTGAACATGTTTAACTCTAGGGGAGCTGGAAAATGAGCATATATTTTTTTTAAGTAGAGTGTCCCTTTAAAGGAAAACACCACCATTTTTCAATATTTTTAAACAGTTTTATCTCAACTTAATTAAATTAATATATACATATATTTTTTCAATGCATGCACTTCCTCTTTGTACAGCACGCCGTGAATGTGTTAGCATTTCGACCTCGGGCGCAGTAACATCATCACTCCTGACTCCCATCTCACTCAAACTTCCGTCAATATTACTGCGCCCAAGGTGAAAGTGCTGCAAACTAAGTGCTCTTCCACCATACAATATAGTTCTCATTTTTTATTCGCTTAAAAACTTTATTTTGTGCCACCATACCTACTCGTGTAACTACTCATGTAACAGTCTTTAAATAGGGAAAACATGGAAGTGGTTGGTGGTTTCTAAATCATCCCTGTTTGGATCCTAAGGAATGAATGGGGCTAGGCTAATAACACATTCACGATGCGCTGCACAAAGATAAAGTGCATGCATTGAAAAAAGATAGGCATGTATTCGTTCATCTAAGTTGAGGTAAGAACATAGTAAATTATTGAAAAACGGTGGTGATTTCCTTTAAAGGTATATACTTGTACCTAAATGTTAGATATTAGAAACTTTGTAAAGGGTCGGGATCCCGTTCCAGTAACAACATTTGTACCTTTATTTCTGACAGTGTACTGCACAAATTATGCATCATTACAAAATAAACTATTTGTTTAACCTTATAATTAAAAGGGCTGAAACTTTTTTTTTACAAAAATATAACAATTATAGTCTAATTTACTCCTTAGGGTTCTTCTTGAGTCACTAATTGGTTACTCATTTAAATGTGTCGTTTTAGTCGTCTCTGATGGCTCAGTGGTTTGAAAACTGTCCTTGCTGGCCCTAATGTGTTCTGACGTAGGCATTTTCTATACTCCATTACTTCCCACTGATGATCATTGAAGTTGTAATTAGCTGATAGCTGATATATAGTCTTCTGTACTCACTGACCTTGGAGGATGCTTGGATGTGACAGATGATGCTATCAAACCAGATTTTTACCTTTTCACTGGAAAATATAAGCTGTGTTTGTCCACGATAAACTCTCTGCCGTGGCACTGGGCAGTTGTTGGGCGACTCCCAGAGCTGATGATCAAACTCTGTAGGTGGTTACTTACTGGCCCAAGTCAAAATAATAAAGCGCATGCTTCATTTCTTTACAGTATTTGTGCCCTGAGACATATTATTGTGTGCCAGTAAAGTAATAGCACACCTACCAAGAGGAATATTTCACGTCCGTATGGCACATTTGGTCATAGTAATGCTTGTCTTAGCAAAAACCATTAATAATTCAGTCGGTGATGGATATTTAAAGGCTTTAAATTTGGTATAAGAATAGATAATTCAAGATTTTAAGGATGTCCAAAGCTATTAACACTGACATTGGCTTGACCACATTTCTGCAAATAAAAAGTGACAATTCTTTGAAGGACCAAAAAATGCATTTTCTGTTCTTCATACAACACTTTCCCAATAGCAGCCTGCTTAAAATTGAAAAGAGTGACGCTTTAGACGGGTTAATGGTTTGAAACAGCGTGAAATATGATACTATTCACTCCATGCTCCGCGAGGTAGAACAGCACAATTTCAAGAGGTTACCAAACCAGGCAGAATACAAATTCTCCTCAAATCATCCCAGATGATATTGGAGAGATCGGAGAGATTAATGTTGCAGTCGTTGCTTTCCATCTCCATTTTTAGTAGCAAAACAGCAAATTGAATTTAACTTTATTTTGCTCCACCCAGTCCCATGCCGTCCACCATTTTGGCTGCTTCAGTTTACTTTCCAGAGCTTTGAGTCAAAACTAAGCAGTGTTTACAGCCTAGTTTACTTTAATCTAACATATTTCAAAGTAAAAAAAGAACATTGAAAACTATTGGATAAATGAAAGATTACGAAGGCAAAAAAAAATGTATAATTTCAATATAATATGATGGGTTATGTTAAAGGGATAGTTCACCCCAAAATGAAAATAATGTCATTAATGACTCACCCTCATGTCGTTCTAAACTCGTAAGACCTCCATTCATCTTCAAAACACAGTTTAAGATGTTTAAAATTTAGTGCGAGAGCTTGTTGACCGTCCATTGAAAATCTACATACGGTATATTGTCCATGTCCAGAAAGGTAATAAAAACATCATCAAAGTAGTCCATGTGACATCAGTGGGTCAGCTTGAATGTGTTGAAGCATCAAAAATACATTTTGGTCCAAAAATTAAAAAATTACTACTTTATTCTGCATTGTCTTCTCTTGCGCATCTGTTGTGAAGCAAATGCGCAAGACTAAAGTCACGTGACTACGTGTTATCCTCAGACATGTTTGCAAAGTTTTTTGTTTTTTACTTACAGCGTGTAAACTTAGACTGTAAACGAAGCCCAGGCGCACAAAAAAACACAAAAAAACCCAGCTGGGGCGCACCAGATAACACGTCAGCCACGTCATACATCATCCGAGTCTGCAGTCACGTGACTTTAGTCTCACGCATGCGCTTCACAACAGATGCGGAAGAGAAGACAATGCTGAATAAAGTCATACATTTTTTTTTCGACCAAAATGTATTTGCGATGCTTCAACAAATTCTAACTGACCCACTGATGTCACAGGGACTACTTTGATGATGCTTTTATTACCTTCTTGTCCAGTATACAATAAGTGGATTTTCATTGAAGGGTCAACAAGCTCTTGGACTAAATATGAAACATCTTAAACTGTGTTCTGAAGATGAACAAAGGTCTTACATGTTTGGAACGACATGAGGGAGAGTCATTAATGACATTATTTTCATTTTTGGGTCAACTAACCCTTTAACAAAGACAAAAAATTCTAATAACTGCCTTGAGGACAAACACATGCACACTACTTGTTTGTTTGTTGTTTGTTTGTTTAAATTGTGTGAATTGTTTTACTACTGTTTATACAATCTAATAAAGGGTGTGTTTATTTTTTACACATATTTTTTTGTGTTATGCTTTTATTGAATTATGTGTCATTTTTTTGTTGATTTTGTGTTAAAAGAAACACAGAATATGTTGTGAGATGTGGGCAACCTTCTGATCTCTCTGATGATTCAAATACGGAAGTAACTTAAACTGCAATTTATCAACTGGCTCCAAAAGGGGGTCAATCCCATAGACCTCCATGTAAAAATGCCCAACTTTACAGTAGAAAATACAGCCTGGTACAAAAAGTGTTTTTGGTCTATATAGTTAATTTTGCCCTTCAAGACAACTGTGAGGGGGGTGATTTTTTTAGTAACTTCTCCGATTAAATTATATTAAGCCTTAAAGTTCTGCATAATTAAGGGAGTGGCCACTTGAGTGACGGGTGAACTGCCACTGCTGTCACTACTGTCGAGATACCCCATGTCCCGCCTATTTACCCATTTTCAGTTATACATGAGTAATGAGCGACCAAAATCGCGAGGGCAGGCACAGCCTTCTTTAAGCTTCAAAAAAGCTCTTCACAAACCGATGGGTGACATCACAGACACTACGTCCATATTTTTTTTTACAGTTAATAGTCTTGTCCCTACACAGCAAAATCACTGGTGTTAAAATAACACCCAGGGTGTCAAATTTAACACTGGAAAAGTGTGTATATGTGTCCACACTACACTGTGTTAATTTAGTCAAAAGTGTAGTGTTAATTTAATAACACTCATTATATGTTAATTTAACACTCAATATTGTTAAATTTTACACTTTGTTCAACACTATTCATTGTTGTTTCCACACTACACTGGTGTTGGCACAGAAATACAGTGTTAAAAATTAACACTCCTAATTTAAGGTCAACACTAGTGTAATGTGAATTCAACAATGTTAAGTGTTAAAATACTGATTAATAGCCACTTTTGTTGCTAATGGGTTGTTTCTATAAAAGACAAATGACAAGAATTATTGCAAAACCTCTTTTTATTAAAGTACATCACATTTAATATTTACATTGATACACACAACACTTTGCATTTAACACTGCTTATTTAAATACCTCAGCTACAATTAGAAACAGAATACAGTACGGAATAATGAAAGTTATCTTATACCACAGCGCAGTGACATGAAAACCACTTATTATAAGGTCTTTAATAAATCAAATGAGAGTTTAAAAAAAATTAGCCACCCTACTCAAAACTTGAACATTAAAATACACTGGAATTACCTTACTGGCAGGCAGAAATGCTTATCCTTCATAATACTAAAGATTTTTCCATAACAAAACATTTCAATTCAAAAGACGTTTCATTTTTCTTAAATACGTTCCAACCTGGTATTTAGTTCTGTAGTTGTTTTACTCATGATGTAGTGGAAGGCTGCATCAGTGGTCTTCATCATGGAGGGAATGGCTTTTTGGTCCAGAATGATGCAAAAATTCTGGATGCAACTTCTGTTCCCAACGCAGTGCAGGCAGGGCTGTGCTGATTCATTCCCCTCAAAGCATGGATTGATGCTAATCACCTAAGAGTGTTTTAAAAGAGTGTATTTGATGAATGTATTTGATGTGTATTTATGAACTTGTATGCATTTACATGGGGTGAACAATGCAAGCAAACTAACTGCTGAATAAATAACTAGAACAAAATACTAAAAAACTTACACAGCACAATCAGTAGCTTCAGTTGCACATTGACCCTCTCCAGTCTTTCTTCCTTTCACAAATGAAAGGCAAGAGGTGAATGAGCCAGGGAAGAACTGCCACATCACTGTCCCGTCCTAGCAAAACAGAATTTAAACACCATGAGTATACAGTTAAACTTTAAAACCGTATAAGTAGCAAACCCATGTACACTTACCATATTTAAACTCCTGTTGACCAGACAGAGGGTCATCCATATTGTTGTATGTTGGCTATTTTGCAATACATCACCTCAGTTCTGCAGATTTTCAAAGACATAAAGAGTCAAGAAAATACCAAAAAGGTTGCAGTTTTAACCGTTATTTGAATCAAAATCATCTCAGTATAATAAATCATGTTAGAGACAGTGTACAGTACAAATGTACTGTGTGTACTCACATAACTAGTTGGTAAGCTCTTATCCTCCAAACTGGGTTAAGGAATAACAGTTCCAGAATTCATGGGTATGCCGTATTCAAATATAGTCTGGTAGGGTCCTATCACAAAAAATGACAATAAAGACTCTGAAAACTCAACATTCTTTTTATATTAAAAACAGCACTCAAGACAATATGAATCTTCATTTATACATTTTCGAAATAGTAATCAATTTGATTGCTATTTAATATGACATCAATAGCAAAACGATGTATGAGAAGATAATATATTTTTATTAAAGTTGGCAGCAGGTCATGTGAGTTTCTTTCCAGATTAATAATAATAATAATAATAATAATAATAATATGTACAAAACTACATATACTAAAAAGATTGGTTAACTGTTCAGTTATGTCAAGTAAAATGATTTATATGTATAAATATATAAACTTACCTTCTGTAATGAATTTATATAAGTATTAGCAGTCGTTTCTCATTGGAAGTCATCCATGTCAGGTCTTCTTTAATAAACTGCCCTAAAAACAGCATCTCTTCTGAATGATTTGAAGCACTCAGTGTGAACTTTCACCAAACTAGCATCTATAATGACAGAAAAAAACAAATGTTCGCCATACACGTTTTACACTTTCGTATGTATTTGCCATTTGCATCTGTCTGACATCTAGCGCCACGAAAAGCTTACAACACACAATGCATCCAATCTGTGCATACAAATGATGATATTGTGAGGTTTTGGTCAAATTAATTGTTGGTTTGGCGATATTTCCCCTGTTTGCATACATCTTAGAAAAACATATGACGATGCGGTTGCGGTTTTCTCCGTGTTTTTCAGTAATTTGAATAATTAACCGATATCCGTGCACTCACGTGCATGTAAACGACCTCGTTAACTCACGGTATCTAGCCTGTATGATTACCTTATAACGAGCATCATATGGTGAATAAACGAGCTTTCATTTAACTTAATTTCATACCTTCAATTTGTAGTGCATGTCGCGTTTTATCATGGTTCAATTCTTTCGTTCATATCTCCTGTTAAAATTATCCTTCTTGGTTTTAAACTTTTAGCTAGCAGTTTAACTTTATACTAAACTAACAAGGGAACAACATTAACACAATGTAGCTCTGATTAAACTGAACCAAATAACGAACAAAGGGGAAATAAAATGGGAAAAATATCTTATTTATGTTTTTTGGCATATGGCTGCGTAGAGTCAGACAGATAAATAACAGTTTAATTTAGCTAAACCATGTGAATATTATGAGACTGATTTACCTGATCTCTTCAGTCCTCCTGTGAAAGAAAATGGCGGTAAAATCCCTGACAGGAAATGTTTAGTGGAGGCGGGGCTTGATTTACACCGCTCAGAGTGAAATCTGATAACACCCTTGTTTTACACTGACACTGTTGTGGATATAACACTGGCCTAGCAATGGCAGTGTTATTTTATTACCAGATAGTGTTAAAACAGCATCAACACTGTGTATTTAACACCATCCCTGAAAATTTAACACTGGTGATTTTGCTGTGTAAACTAACATTGATTTTGATGTTTTTAACACATCCATTTTAAGAGTGTAAAGCAACCTTGCTCTGTAATCAATTACTTTTTAAATAAAATGAGCAAGACACAAGAAAGTTGTGTGAACACATTAAGTATAGATTTGAAGCAAAGGTATATGATAAACTTTATAATATGTGCCGAGAGCATTTAGTCAATATCATTATCAAGGCTTTGAACCGGTTTACGGAACGAAAACCAAAAACTTTTGATATTTTGCAAAGAACAGAAACGAAAACAGAAACTTTAAAAAAATATATGTTCCGGAACAGAATTGTTCATTTCAAATAATGGTAACCGGTTAATACCGTTATTTTTTTCGTTCTTTGACAAGATTTCTGTGCAGTATGACTCGGTGAAGTTCGCTTTTAGTTGTTGTGACTCATCATTGGAGAAATGAGAAGCTTGACACCAACAAGTAGACTACTCAAGCCCAAGTCTCTAAAGCTCAATCATAAGAGGGAAATATTGTAGGCTACCAAGTATCCAAGATGATTGTTTTTTAATACTAATTAGTGGTGTAACGGATTGAAGTTGATCCGTGATCTGCACAGATCACGACGCTCAGCTCGCATGCGATTCGTGCATTAATACGCAAATTTAAATAGTGTGAAAGTTGATCATTTGCACATGTTTCAAAGGCTTGCAACAATTTAACCGCAAAAGGCGCTACAGTGAGCAATTTTCTGTACGCACAGATGCTCATGCAGTTGAATGTGTCCGGTCCAACTCCAATCAAACGTGATTATCCCTATGCCCTTCAACAATCAGAACTCTTGATGTATAAACTTGTGAGACAGTTGCGCTACTGTGTCTCATACTGTAGTCAATTAAAATACATTCGGCGAATTAAGCACTGAAAACAACGTAATTTTCACTTTATGTTGAGCGACTGTTTATGCTGCATCTTCTTCCTGATGCGCCGTTTGGAATTCGTCCTCCATCTGTGTGAGTGCGCATGCATACACGGAGAGATGCGTTTCAAAAAGCAAGCGAAAAATCTTTCTGTTCTTGACAGGACACATACACACAAAATGATCTTGAATACCACAGCATTCTTTTTCTAATAAAGTTGTTTGCCAATAAACGACATGGCAGAAATTGTCCTTGTCTTAATTCATGTAACAAATGTTGGCATGTCAGAATTACAGTTATGCCGCTTACAAAATGTAGCCTTTTTTAATGTTTGATGACAAGATAGAGACTTAAGTAAAATTACTATAATAATTATAAGTTTAATGTACCAAAGATCAGCCTACTTATTTGTATTTCCCACAGCTGACATGGAACGTTATTAACCGGTTCGGGAACTTTATTTTTTTGTTCTAACCGGTTCGGGAACATCAATTTTAGGGTTGAACCGAAAACCGGAACCGTTAAAATACTGTTTCCGTTCGGAAAGAAGCAATTGGGAAAAAATCTGGTTCAAAGCAGTGGCGAAGCTACGGGTGGGCCTGGCCGGGCCTGGGCCCGCCCACTTTGAGTTGTGGCCCACCCAATCAGAAGGCCATTTTCCAGAGAAATGTGTAAATAATTTAACAAAAATAAATACTAGTACTACGAATATACGTCTTATCACACTATAATTTCATATGTGTAATACAATTATAAATATAATTAAAATATAAAATTTAAGTGCAAGTTTGCATGTTCAGTCAGTTTCGCAGTTTTCTTTTACCCTATTGGTGCACACGCTTGTCAACATGAAACGTTGAATATGATTCGTCAGTCATTGTTAGTTCCGCCTACGCGCGATTGAACTGAATTTGAAAACAGCGAGTCGCAAATCATCAAGTTTAACAACCTTTCCACGATGACATCTGCTTATGCCTGTTTACTTTTGGAGACGGAGACTATTACATCACTCATGGAAATGTTGGATTACTGAGGACATCTTTTCAAACGTCAACAAAATGAAACGAGCACGTATTACGTTGATAATGACTTCATGCTGTGTTGAAAGACTGTTCTTCACCACATATTGTATAAAAACATATAACGTTACGCTCATCGATGATAAATGCTTGTCTGAGAAATGTATTTCTGCCTTTCTTTACGCGAAGGGACATTATGATCATATTGGACTTTGTTATTATGAACCAGAAGCCCCGTCTCAGACTACAGGACGTGTAATGGTGAGTTTAGACATTTTCTTAATGTTTATAGTGGTGTCATTATTATTTACAGTTTATAGTCAGGAGTATTACTCCAATCAACTATTTAGGGGGCTGTATGATTTAATGTTGTTGGAATATTTACACTTAAATGACAACACATGCAATTTTGTATTGCGCCATGTTGTTTGATGGCCATTGTCTCATTAAATAACAATCTTTCGAACGAGTTCTTTAGTAAAATCACTACCTGTTGAATCTGTCGTAGCCTATGACGCTTTCACGTCATGCATTTTGCTGAGGAGGAATGATATTGTTCGGATCTACGTTCACGCAACGTAAATAACGTAAAAAGTAATTCCGTTACTAATTCAGTTTATGTTGAGTTCTGTGTTTTCAAGTGGATTAATAATTTGGTGGGGCACTGCTCATAGACTGTATAAAACAGGCACAGCCCCACCTGCCCATATCCTGTAGACAAGCTGGTTGGTTATTTAAGTTGTTTTATAAATTTCCCCTTGAAACATTGTGCTGCCTGCATGGCATTAAGGTAACTTGGCTTAGGTAGCGTGCACCAAAGCTTTTAAACCCGGCTGAAAACGCCTGGAGGACGCCAAATGCAAGCTGTTTTTTCAGCCAAGCGCTTTGGTTGCTGTGATACTTGAGCTGTGAGCCGGTTGGTTGTTGTGATATTAGTCCCGCCCTTTCACCCACTGTGATTGGACGGCTGTGTGAAAACTTACATTGACAAGCTAAGCTTTTCATCCAGAGTTGAATATTTTTAGACCACAGCATGGAAAAAATGGACAGCTGGCTGTTTTGAAAAAAGCCGCACTTACATTGGGGAAAAATATATACGCCGGCCATGGGCGTAAACACTCCCAATTTATGTACATTCTATGCTTTG
Source organism: Misgurnus mizolepis (assembly GCA_025389145.1). NCBI lineage: Eukaryota > Metazoa > Chordata > Actinopteri > Cypriniformes > Cobitidae > Misgurnus > Misgurnus mizolepis. Next base: position 23,472,807 of record JAIFKI010000009.1, read on the forward strand.
CCCACCCTGTTTTATAAAGGCCCACCCACTTGAACATTTCTGGCTTCGCCACTGGTTCAAAGCCCTGATCATTATCTTCTTTTTGACAAAGGTGTGATTTACATTTTGCATTTTGTGCTGACATAGATTTAACAAAATAATCAGCTTCCCTCTTTAGTGTGAACATTAATTGTATGTGGCAAGTTCCTCGTAATTTTATTGTTGTTTTTGGACAGATTCGACCACTCTGTACAACAGAAAAATATATAAATGTACAAGTAAATCAATGCCACTGTGGACACATACACCCCTATGGCTGACTAATAGCTGTATCTAAATGTCAGCAGAAAGAAACAGATGCCTTGGATATGGTGTGGTATTTTGGTTGGCGGGTGAAAATCACTGTTTGGTTTTCGAGTTCTCTGGTGATTCATAGTTCGGGTCTCACCCACGCCCCGCTGAAGAGCCAGAGATTTCTTAATGAGCAAAACTCTGGGGAAAAGAGGACAGCAAAAAATAAATTACATGCTTAGTATTTTTGTCTTGTTTTCAGTAAAAAAAAAAAATTCTTCTGTAACCATGAACTTTTACTTGAGAACCAAAAGGACAGATAATAAATCTTGTTTTCAAATATATACTATACTTCTCACTAGCAGGGTTTAGTCAAATGTACAAATGTCTGAAGGATGTTGAATTGCTCTTAAAAACAACAAAAAATGTTAGTGTTTTTTGTAGATATACGTTATAACTCTGACACATTGCATTTATGCATAAATTGCATTTCTGCTGTTTATAAAAAATGAATAAGTTTGCTGACAGTGTTTCATGTAGAGGTGTGTGTCCCTTCAAGGCAAATTAATCTGTCATTCAAATACGTGCGATTCCTATTTTGGGGGCAGCACCTCAAGAATGCACTTGCAGATGAAGTTTGTGCATAATGAGCACCATTATCACACTGATTTGATTTTCGCGAGCCTCATTGCACTCAGTCAAAAATAGAAACAAATGAGCTGGTATATGAACTCATAAACGACAAGCGATGCCACAGTCACTCCACAGTTCAGTCTGTGGCACTCGCCATCTGGAAACGGCACTTTAACGCTACAGTACCACTTTTTCTGTTTTGTTTCATTTTTGTTTGTTTATTTGCTTTCAACAGTTTATAGTGAGTCAGATGTGTGGGGGAGTGTAGCTCTACTGTAGGTTAGAAATATAATGAAGCATACAGTAATGCTGCTCCATAAGGATGATTTGAATAAAAATATATGATCAAATTAAAAAACATAATATCTAATTTGTTTCGCCCTGACATCAGTGAGATTTTTTGCTTAAGACTTTGGTTTCTTAAATATTTCTCCTCTGATAAAAAGTTAATGAAATCAAATATAACTTCATTAAGACAAAAAGAGCAATACAATTTTTGGCATTTAGCTTTTTTATTGTTATTGAATATTAAAGTCCTCACACAATTTACTCACCCTCCTACCATATGTATGTGACTTTCTTTCTTTAGCTGATGATAAGAAATATTTTTACATGCCGTCATGTTAACTTATATGGGGGTCAAGATGGTGAAGCTCCAAAAAGCACATACATCCTTAAATAAATGAATCCAAACGACTCAATGGTTAAGTAAATGTCTTCTGAAGTGAAACACTACATTGTGAGAGAAAACTGACTTTTGCCATGTTAATAGTAAATGCTCAATGATGCAACTGGCTTTTGATGGGAATTGGAGATGAAACTCTGATCTCACATTACATCCAAAATACACCACTAGTTCATTTAGAGAATAGGTATAACCCTTTTGTACCATGAACCTGGCATGCTGACAATTTTTGGCCATCAATGAACTAGCAAAAATGGATTCGGGCATGCCCTAAGTGCACTTGCACCATGCGCTTGGGTCTTTAAAATGGGACCCTTAAAATTTAAGACAATGGCTGTTTACACAATTTTTTGTCAATCTGACTGAATTTAATACAATTTGAAGTTATGACAACACAGTGTACATGTACCCTATACTGTACATTGCAATCTGATTTAAATGTTCTTATAGAATCCGAACCGAACGTCTGCGCAAGCACACAGCCTGGGTTGCCAGATTCGCGTATCAAGACAATCCAAATAGATATTCAACACTATTCCAAAAGCATCCCAAAGACTGTCCACAGCCTAAAAATCAATAACTAATCAATAAAATCATTTAAACTTTAACCCACAGAATAAAACAACAACTGGTGGAAACAGTAGCCCAAATCTAAACTCAAAAAAATGAAAGAGGACTTAGCAATGCTACGCTGCGGACAGCATCTCTCATCGAGTTCAGGCTTTATCTCTGGATAAAAGTCAAAACTGAATTGGAGAAAGTTGTTCTAAAGAAGTTTGTAGATGTAGCCTAATGTTATAAAAAGTACACATGAAATAATCAGAATTTTCAGATTTGAGTGGACTATCCCAAATACAATCTTATGCATTTTCTCTTCGGAGTGAAGAAAAGTGGAGTTTGGGGAAAAGTTAACAGTGGAGTACAGAAGAGCTGATCTAACACACAAAGTGCTTTATACGCTTGTAGGTTAATTCCCAGGTGGGGGCAAAAAAATTTCTTGCATCATATGAAATATTGCTTTACAGAGAGTTCATTCAAGTGGAACAGACTCAGTCTCTGAGTCTATCTATGGTTAGACTGACAGATGGCCGGACCCCAGAAGCTTGTAATGGAAGAGTGAGCAACCAGGTCGACTCAAACTCCAGGCCTTAATGTTGTTGATTTCCTCTTTAATACCTAATGGCATTTACATTAAGTATTCAACAGGGACTGTATTCGTATAGGTGATCGCTAAATATGGTAAATGACCTAAATCTGATCTTCTTTACTCCAATTAAAAGGTGAGGGAGTTTAAAAGACCACATTGATATTTTTTATTTTCATAAAAAAATTGGGTAAACAATACAATAGACATACAATAGAAATGTAAAATAAGGAAGAAACATTTAGGAAATTCTAAGCAAATATGTTTTGCAGCTTGTTTGGTAGAGCATTGTGTGCTTACACAAAGGTTATGGGCTCGATCCCAGGTAACAAACATGCTGTTAAAAGAAATGCATTGCTTTGGATAAAAGTCTGCCAAATGCATAAAATAAACTGTGACACTGATTTGTCATGTTAACTTTTTACAAACCCTTGACTGGTCAAGCTTAAAAACACACATGCAAGGTCTACATACTAAATAAATAGCTAATAAAAAAACTTACATCTTCAGTTCAACTTTCTTTTATTATTTTTGTTTTATAAAAATTAGTATTTTGTTTATTATCAATAAAAAATACTAAAATGTATTTGGTACACACCAAACGCATAGCATCGCGTTCCTCGCTCTAAATTACTCGCAGGATTTAACTTCGTGTCATGCAAATTTTTCTTTTGAGTTGAATATTGAACTTGCGCGAAGACGTGTTTGAGGCGAATAATGCGTGTTTTTGGGGCAATCACGCCACCCAATTTGCATCGCCCCGTGCAAGTCTGCGTCTATTTGCATCTTTGCATTGACTTTGTATGTAATCTACTCTTTGAATTCGCATTTGGTGTGTACGCTACGGAGCCCTTTAGGGGACATGGAGCAAAAATTAAATAAATATAAATAAATAAAAATTCTGCACATTAAGGTTTTGCGTGAGCACATGAAACTAAACTTTCGATTTTTTTACTTCAATGTCACCTTAGGGGCTCGGTAGTACGCCCCATCAGTATTCACTTAAAATATTCAACTCAAGCGAAAAATTTGCATGACACAAAGTAAATCCTGTGAGTAATCTAGAGCGAGGAACATGATGCTTCGCGTTTGGTGTGTACGCAGCATTAGACTTTTAAGGGCCGTTCACGTTATAATGATAACTATACATTTACATTTAGTCATTTAGCAGAAAGCGACTTACAAATGAGGAAAACAGTAGAAGCAATTATAGCAACACAAGAACAGCAGTACATAAGTGCACTGGAAATAGTCTCATCAAGTCCAACACAGTATACATTGCCAAGGGTTGGTTACTACAATTTTAAGAATTTTTAAGAATGTACAGATAAAGGAAAAATAGAGAAAGATGGTAAGTCCTATATTAGGAAGTAAGATAATGGCGGAAGAGATGGGCTTTTAGCCGATTCTTAAAGCCGCTACAAAGTCCGCAGATCGTGTCGTGACCGGCAGATCATTCCACAGTTGTGGAACAGCTCCTGAGAAGGTACGCACTAATGTTTTTTTTTCCTTTTCGAGATGGCACCACAAGCCGTCGCTCTGTGGCAGTGCCCAGGGATCGAGAGGGTACATAAAAAAGAGCATTGGTATATCGAAAAGAGCATTGGTCCCAACACAGAGCCTTGAGGCACCCCGGTATTGAGACGTTGGGGTTCGGAGACGTCACCTCTACAGAATACCCAAAATGACCTACCTGAGAGGTATGACTTGAACCATAGAAGTGCTGTAACATTAACTATAACGATAACTATAACTACGGTAACTATATTTGCGTCCACATCGCCAGACGATAACGATAAATTGATGCTAATTTGCTCAAGCCGCGGCACTTGCGAAAATCACTTGCCTTTAATGGCATTAACTAATATTAAATATTTCTTGTAATAAAATTTTTAGCAATTGTTTACATGTCACTGAATATGTACATATGCTGTTCTTGTTGCATTTACAAAGTGGGTAACCAGCAGATGTCTTCAACACGCTGCATTTGCATAACTCTAAATAGTGAATCTAATAGTTTGTGTAATTTTACATCTTATCTTTTGGCATGTAGTGGGGAAAAAGCATTACGTAGTCAATTTCAGAGCAGCTGTATACCTGGGGTATTTTTATGTTATGGACCTCCACTGTCATTTCAAGTGCATACTGTATTCACTTTACGTTCAAATGGATTTGATTGGCTGTCAATGGTTTATCGTTAATCAGATGTGAAAAGCGCACATAAAGTGATCCCAACGATATCGTTCATTGTCTCTTTATCGTTATAGTTGTGGTGTGAACTCTGCTATTCTTTTTGATATAAAACGATTTTTAAAACTATATTTTTATAGTTATAGTTATCGTTATAATGTGAATGGCCCTTTAGACCCCACTGTATGTAATCCTCCTGAAACCAAGTTGAAATTAACTAATCCCTCTGAAGTTCATGACAGTCAGACACATGACACATGAATGAATGCACTTGTGTCCTTTAGCCTGCCATTAAAAGAAGAAACAGTGATAGGCATCTGTGCACATCTAGTAAAGCAGAATAATCCAATCATCCTGGTTTTGGAGCACATTACCAGTCTGACTGAAGAGAGAATGCACTCACGAGTAATTGAACCCTTCATGGTTTCTCTTCACCAAAGTGTACAGACTAACCACAGGTTGTCTGGAACCTGATGAGGGGTAGACGAATAATTCTAATGTTAATTATAAGCTGGAGGAGTACGTGTGGAGATCCTTTCATTGTGGGTGATGAGAGATGCTTAATGTGCCATTACATAAAGCATGGATGGTTTTAATATCCGTCTGTCAAAAGGACACATGGTTTATGAGCGAGCGTTGGTTATTTTTAGGCAGGGTTCTGGGTACCTGCGGGCCATGCATTGAGACCTAAACAGCAACATAAATGAAGTTTACAAAAAGTATGTTTTCTCTTTTCAGACAATTTAGAAATATTCTCATTGAACACAAAGTTTTGCAAAGGCATTTAACACAATATTATATAACTGTGGGTTATCTTGCAAATGTGTAAAATATGCCCCCTACTGACCAGAGTTACGTTTACTGCATACTTTTTGAAACCCATACATTTGAGTATTTTTTTTAATAAAACTAACATATTGAAATGTTATTTTTTTTATTTTAGTACATTTTAAATGCCTATGTTTAATCCTTTCTCCAGACCTTGAATTTCAATATGCATTTTTAACTGTACTTATTTATGTTTATGCACATGACTTACACCCTCAGTGACCTCATATTCACCACAACCAATCACTAACACCAGTGGATTTGCCCATTGAAAACCCTTTAAGCGTCCCAAAAAAGCAAAATCACAGGGGCCTGCATGGGCTAACCCCTAAAAGGTCTGTTTGGTTTTTCGTGGGCAAGCCCATTGTAGTACCCATATAGTAATCTCACATACAATAGGGGTTAAAAAGGACTTGGTTAAAAAGGAGACTAAATGTTTTATTAAAAAGATAATATAACTTGAATAAAAACCCATTAAATTTATTTTTAAAAAATTATACAGTTTGTGTGTCTTGTCAAATAGTGCTTTGTCAAATTATGCATTTTTGATTTCATATATATATATAAAAATTCTTAAAAGAATATTTGTATGTGTGTGTGGTTAAATATACATAATAATTACAGACAGTACACATATCTTATGCTACAAAACACTTTTATTTTGTATGCGATTAATCGCGATTATATATATATAGCATCTGTCAAATGCAGAAATGTGCAGTAAATGTAAGATTATAAGCATAAGGGTTTTTTAACACAAACAGTTCCATTAAATAATAAAAGATGATGCACATCTGGTGGACATTAGACATTAAAAGACAAACTAGCAAAAGTTAAACTAACAAAAGTGAACAAAGTCAAAAGTGCATCTAGTTGAACAAAATATAAAATCCAGAAAATATATAATATAAAGTAAAAACAGCCTTCGTCATCTGAAAAAAAATGTGGTTTATGGTAAAATCTCTCATTTCCAGAGTTTTGCTCTTTGACACTGTAGTAAATTGCATTATCTGTAATGCGGGCTACGGTTGTGAAAATATGATCCTGTTATATTGTTGTTCATGGTGATGATCTGTCCATAATGAATGTTATTGATTTGCTTATTAAATATGATATGGCTTCTGCGAGTGGCTCGGTGGGCCTCCGTGATGGATTTCTATGTGAAGTCACACCTATTTACAACTCCACACGTAAAATAATAGCTTCATTACATCTGATGATGGGATTTTAGTAGTAATCATTAAGCTTTTAATAGCATATCCAGATCCTGCTCATAACCAACCCGTCCATATGTCACTGGGAAACTGCTTCTTATAGAAAAATTATACAATGATTCGCTTCAAGTCGTTCATGTAAATATCTTCAGTTCTATTTGCTGCCTATGCAAAGTTGTTTGTATGTGAGGATCTAAAGGTCTTTTATAGCAAATAGTGTCACTTTTGTACTCAATGACTATATGATGTTAGATGTGGTACATTGTCAGATTTGTACCTCGAGAGGGACTCACGCTGTTATTTTATGTGGGACTGTACACAGGTACATTTAACCAGGTCACTGGGGTCCGCTGAGTGCTCGGTCAAGCCTGAAAGCACATTGCGGGAGAGATGGCGGCCCGAGGAGTGCTGAGTTAGCAGATAAGGACCTGCCGTTTTATTTCTGTTTTATCTATTGTTTATCTGTTTATTACTTTTTTCTCTGTTTTGTTGATTATGCTGCTTTCTTGCTGGAATACAGAACATTTCATTGCCAAATATCTTCAAAATAGTAAAATTGGTGTGCTTAGTAACATTATATGTGTTTCCTAATATTGTAGAGGATGAATCTACAAGAGCGAGCGGTGCTGGCAACATGCTCCGTGAAGCTAAGCTGATCATCAATGACCACTCCCAGGTTTTTGGCAGTTCTGGAAGGCGTGATGGTCGAGGAACCTAGCTGAATGAAAAGGTTGTGCTGAATCTTTGGTTCAGCTGATATGACAAGCAGTTCTGTCTTCGCAAGGTTAAGCTGGAGATGGTGATCTTTCATCCAGAGTGAGATGTCCCTCAGGCATGCTGAGATGCGGACAGAAACTGTGGGATCATCAAATTGGAACAACAAGTGGAGTTGAGTGTCGTCTGCATAGCAGTGGTAGGAAAAGCCATGTTTTCGAATGACAGAGCTCAGGGATGTCATGTATATCGAAAAGAGCAGCGGTCCAAGCACAGAGCCGTGAGGCACCCCAGTATCAAGACGTTGGGGTTCGGAGACGTCACCTCTCCAGGATACCCGAAATGACCTATCTGAGAGGTACGACTTGAACCATAGAAGCACTGTGTCAGAGACACCCATAGACATGTGGGTCGACAGGAGGATGCGGTGATTGACCGTGTCAAAAGCTGCAGATAGATCCAGTAAGATCAGCACAGATGATTTGGAGGCTGCCCTTGCCTGCCTTCAATGACTGAGAGCAGTGCAGTCTCAGTGGAGTGACCACTTTTGAAACCAGACTTATTGCTATCCAAGAGGTTATTTTGTGTGAAGAAAAGAGGAGAGATGGTTCAACACAACACGTTCAAAAGTCTTGGCAATGAAGGGAAGAAGAAAAACGGGTCTGTAGTTCTCTAGCATAGCAGGATTGAGTGTGGGTTTCTTCAGCAGCCGGGTTATCCGAGCCTCTTTTAATGCTACAGGGAAGGTGCCAGTGGAAAGGGATGAATTGATAATCTGAGTGAGAGCAGGGATAACTGACAGAGAGATGGCCTGAAGGAGATGGGTGGGTATGGGATCTAGAGGGCAGGTAGTCGGATGGTTAGAAGCCAAGACCTTGGAAACATCCGTTCGGATAGGAGAGACAAGGAGGGTAGGGAGCATATCTCAGAGGTTTGAGCATGCGCAAGAAGCGGCGGCTCAGAGAACTGACTGCTAATATTTTTCTTTTCTTCACAAAGAAGGAAGCGAAATTAAGTCGGATGTAGGTGGGTGGGCAGGGGGGCAAAGAAGGGTAGAGAAGGTCTTGAAGAGAGTGTGAGAGTCAGGTGAGTTGTTAATCTCTTCTGTAGTTACATCGTGTATTAATACCGAAAAATGTAAAAGTCGCGCTTTTGTAGGCCGATATGGCTAGGAACTATACTTCTATTTTGGCGTAATAATTAATGACTTTGCTGCCGTAACATGGCTGCAGGAGGGGCAATGATATTACGCAGTGCCTGAAAATTTTCCGTTGGTCTTAGTACACGATTTAGCTACAGAAGAGTCAAGTTTTAAATAGAAAAAATATCAAAACTCTTTGGTTACTTTTGAGCTAAATAGTCTAATCAGATTCAATGGATTATGCTAAGCTATGCTAAAAGTGGTACCGCCAGACCCGGAGATCGGCTGAATGGATTCCAAAACTGTAAAAATTAAATGTTTAACTTAAGCTGAAAAAAATAGCATATTTTCAAAAAAAGTGGAGTGTCCCTTTAATTTTCTGAAGATTGCTCTGTGCTATGACAAATGCCCCCGGTGGCTGAAGCTGGAACTATTATTAGCAAACTAATGCTTTTGAGCATTGCCTTATGGGGGAAAAATTTTTGGCCCACAAACCGTAATGTTATAAATATTTATTTTATTGCTATTTAAAGGATAATGTATAGGCAGCAGGTTGTTATTGCTGAAAAAAGCCCAAACAGTGTTATCACTTGTATCACACTGAAGGGGTTTATTTTGCGATAACAACCTGCTGCCTGTACATTATCCCAATTATGACCTGACTATTTACCTCATAAGTAAAGTAGGGAACATTAAATATGGATTATATAAATACATACATATATATATACATATATTTCTGTCAATATTTTTGTGGAAATATTTAAAGAACGGGGTCCTTCAAATGTCTATAGTTGTTATGGCCCTAAAGTATTTTCGGCCTGTGTTGAGAATTTGTTTTTCAAACGTATAGATGACAGAACACAACATTAGTAAAAGAAGCACAGTGAACCAGAGATAGACGGATATACTGCCAGCTCAAGGCTGAATGAAAGGAAGACGTGTAAATATGTGAACCTTTGGCTGGTAATGACCCTTGTGAATCAAGCACAGTTTTATCCAAACCTAAACTCTAAAAAATGCTGAAATTTTTCAACTTATAGTTGGGTCAAATATGTATAACCTAACTGTTGGGTTTGAAATAAACCTATGCTTGAAACAACCCAACATGCATTTGTGTTGAAATAATCCAATTTGTTTTAGATTGTATAAAGTCTATTCTATGCTGTAGACAATGAGTAAATCTTTTATGCAAATTCTTGTTTGCTCAATATGCCATTGCCCGTACAGTAAAATCACCAACTTTGTTCTACACACAACAATGTTTTTCAACAATGAGTCTTTCTTTTACAGCGTTTGACATCCATGTTGATGGTATTTGAAATGACAGGTAACATATATAAATATATAAATAAAAACAGCCAGAGCTTTTCTTGAAATGCCATTGCCCATCATGCCACAAAACGCGCTCGTCCAGTCGCCGAGCGCCCACGAGATAGAAAGCCACGTCTGTTGAGATCACATCATGGGAGCATATTCCCTTCAACATTGATTACCTTTGGGCTTGAAGGGCCGTTGAGATATCTGCCTCCCCACCTCAGCGATAAAAACCAGGGCAGGACATTTGACTGAACACAATGTGCCCTGACATCCCTGCAGTTAATTCCGAATGCCAGGACACAGTGACAGGGAAATGAGGGGGTGACCTGGGAAGCACCAGTGAATATTGCTATGACCCTCGTGTTTGCCCTCTCATTGTTTTTCAATTAAATATGGCCACTTTGTCGCCAAAGTGACTGTGACAGATGGCGATGTCTTCGCTGAAGTTCAAAGAGAGATACTGGCTGAAAATTGTGCTTACTTAGCAGAACTAAACCTGGCAAGAAGATATAAATCAGATATACGTGCAAATGTAGTAAAATGGTTCAGTAGTGGAAGGTGGACTTTCTTATTTAAACAGTATTGTTAACCTTTTTAAATGTCCCTTTTTTGCAATAGATTTTTAATCTGACAGAAACAGCAGAATGTAAGTAGAAGCTATACATTTAGGAGGGGGAAATAGGATCAGGATATGTTGCAGGCAGAATAAAACATAAGTGACATGAACACAACAGCTCAATGTGTGAGAACCTTGGTGTTCTTGTTACATTTGCAGTGCAAAGATCATAGGTTTAATCCCTGTAAAATGCACTGTAAGTCGTTATATTCATGGCGAAAACTGATAAATCTACATCCAAGTTGGGTATGGACAATTTGGCATCTCCAATTCACCAAACCTCCAAGTCTATGGGCTGTGGGAAGAGTTCCCGGAGTAAACTCTATTACAAGAAAGACCTCCTGACCCTGCTGAGGCTTGAACCAAAAATCTTTTTGATGATTGGTGTATCATGATGATTTGTGATTGGCGTATCATTAGTCCCATATGGCAAAAAAAATATATATTTTAAATAGATTTCAAAATAAACAAAAATGACAAAAAAATATTTAACCAGTCATAGAAAGTAGGGACAGAAGTCGGATCTGGGGCATTTTGAGTTATTCGCAGATTCTGAAAGTGTAGTTTCTAAGCTTTCCAACGATGTATAACACATGGAAATCTGATACGATTTGGAGAAGTTGTGGCCATTTGAATTTAGGAACTCATAAAAAACTCAAACCAAGAAAATAGAGACGGAAAGGTACTCTTTTTTCCTGCTGGGGGAGACAATAGGGCTCATTTGCATCTCATTTAGCGAAGCCATACCCCCTGTAAAGCCGTTGTGATATACAGATGTGTGAATCATCCAATGACCATTTTTGTCCACAAATGCGTATAATCTGTGTAATATAGATATATGAAAAACTTAGCAAACATGTCTGAGGAACAGGTCAGCCGCGTCACTACAGTCACGTGACTTTACACGGGTCACAACAGAACCGAAAGAGAAGACAATGCTGAATAAAGTCGTAATTCTTGCTATTTTTGGACCAAACTGTATTTTCAATGCTTCAACACAATCTTAATGACCCACTGATGTCACATGGACTACTTTGATGATGTTTTTATTACCTTTCTGGACATGGAATCCGTACATAGATTTTTAATGGAGGAGACAGAAAGCTCTCGGACTAAATCTAAAGTTGAAACATCTTAAACTGTGTTCCGAAGATGAACGGAGGTCTTCCGAGTTTAGAACGACATAAGGGTAAGTCATTAATGATATTATTTTCATTTCTGGGCAAACTATCCCTATTAAGTATCCACGCTGTTACCTTAGGGGGTGGGGGCAAAGACTAAAGCCGCTTATCCAGTATGTAAATACGCACAGACAATGACGCCCCCCGCTGCACGTTACAATCTCCGAAAAAACACGCCGATTTCAACCGCAAAATGTACACTTTTAAATATACAAAAACTGCTATCTCAAACATGGAGAGGCTTCACTGTGCTTCAACCAACAGATTCAGCAAAAAAACGAAAATCACACATTTTGAAAAAAAAAACTTTCTTTCTCATTTTCTCGAAAGTTGTGCTGCCGACTTGTGTCCCTGGTTTCCGTGACGGGTCACATATTTTCTGAAAAAATATTATGGACAAAAAAATTTTCACAAATAGATTTTTTGGCCGTATTGTTGTATTTTGAAATATATTATCAAAATAAATATATTTTAAAGCATTAAAAAATTTAGCCCTCCAAATTTTTATTCCATAGAAATATATACATGTCGCATTGGAAGAAAAACTTTAAAAATCTTCAAATAAAATATATATTTTCAACTTCAAAAAAATACTGGTATTTAGCATATATTTATATTTTTTTGCAAAGAATACACTTTATGTAATGTAAAGTTAGATATGTATTTGCTTTTCCTTGAAAAAAATTATATTACCCCATGATTTAATTAGAAATCCAAACCAAAGTTGGTCCTGGAGGGCCGGTGTCCTGCAGAGTTTAGCTAAACCTCCCTCAACACACCTGCCTCAAAGTGTCTAGTCTGCTTAGTAAGACCTTGATTAGCTGGATCAGGTGTGTTTGATTAGGGTTGGAATAAAACTCTGCGGAGAGATACCGGCCCTCCAGGAGCAGGATTGGACACCCCTGACTTACACACAAGCCATCCGAGATACATATGTCCATTTTCTTTCAGATGAACACGATTTGAGTTATTTTAGAAAATGTCCTGGCTCTGCAAAGCTTTATAATGGTAGAAAACAGGTGTCAGGAACAGAGGTCGAACCCAAGTGCAGACAGTTAAACAGATGATTTTATTGAACAAGAAACACGAAAACAAAAACCCTCGAGGGGGCAAAAGACACTAGGTAAACAAACACTACACAAAACTAGATTTAACAATAAACTTGACAGGTAAACTTGACAAGAATACACTAGACTAAGACTTAACAATAGCAACCGCTTTCAACAGGACTGATACAAACGAACGAGCACAGGACAGCAAACACAAGGGCATTAAATAAGGGAACAAATCAAGAAGGGAACAGGTGACATGATTCAAACAATGATGGGATAATTAACGAGGAAACAAGGGGGCGGGGTCAGGAGACGAGACAGAAAGCACATGGCAATGAACAAACAAAGCCAGTGCTCTGACACAAAACATTGGGCTGCCATGATCCTGTCACGATGACTAGACAACTGTGACCTGAAGACAGGATCATGACAGGACCCTCCCCTTAAGGGACGCCACCTGGCGTCCCCCAAGGGAACACACTAGACACGAGACAAAACATACTGAGAAACAGAGACAAACCAATAAAACATAATACACAAACACAATGGCAAACAACAACTTACAATAACAGGGTTGGGGTGACTTAACAAAAACATCATTAAAGGGAGGGGGGGTGGGGGAACAAAAAAGTTCACATGAGGAAGTCCAGGTGGGGTGGAGCTAGAGGGTTTGGGACGAGGAGTCCGGGCAGGCTTGGGGGTCCTGGTAGGTGGGGTAGGTCCAGAGGGGGCAGACTGAGGAAAGGCTGAGCTGGGGAGGACTGGAGACACAATGGGAAACAAGGCAGGGTCTCTGGACAATAAAGGGGCAGACACAGGAGCCGGTGAGACAGGGGGCACTGTGGCTGGCAGCGGGGACGAGACAGGGACCATGACAGGGGGCGCTGCGGCAGGCAGCGAAGACGAGACATGGGGCGCTGCGGCAGGCAGCGAAGACGGCAGGGGTTGCAGCGGTGGCTGCGCAGACTGATGCTGCGGCGGCTGCGCAGATGGCTCTGGCTGTGGTGGCTGGGCTGGCTGCGCAGACGGCTCTGGCTGCGGTGGCTGCGTCAAGGGCAGCGGCGGCTGAGAAGACAGAGGAGTAGCAGCGGGCAGTAATACTAAGGCAGGAGGTTCTATGGCCGGCGGTGACGCCAATGCTCCCTTCCTCCTCTTCTTCTTCCGAGGGCGTGGCGCAGCAAGTGAAGCAGCGACTGTGGGGACTGCGGGGGGAGCGACAAGCTCTGTAGAGGACCTCTCAGACGCCGACCCCCACGAGATCCTGCGCTCACGCTTCCCTCGGAGGTCAGCAGACTGGGCAGAGCCTTCAGGGGCAGGGGTGGCGAGTGCTGGAATTCCCTGCATCAGTACTCCAACAACGCGACCCTCCGGGATAGGGAACAGATGACTAGCTGACAGTCTTGGAGGTGGCGTTCCGGTCCGGTCCTGTTGCTGTTGTCCTAGGCAGTCCACCATCTCCCAATAAGGAAGACGGACCAAATCCCTCCGCTTATGCTGAGGTGGGGGTTCATTAAGACCAGCAATGAGGTAAGAGTTTGCCAACTCTTCAGGAAACAATCCCCTTCTCCTCTCCACAGACCTGGCATAATCCCTCAGGGAGAGCCCTCCTTGAGGTGGAAAAGGACCCTTGCCAGCCTGGGTCTCGGCCAAGAGGGTACTCCACCACCCCGAGTCAGAATCACACATAATGAGGCTGACTGCTGGGTTCTTTGGTGGCTCGTTCGTTCTGTCAGGAACAGAGGTCGAACCCAAGTGCAGACAGTTAAACAGATGATTTTATTGAACAAGAAACACGAAAACAAAAACCCTCGAGGGGGCAAAAGACACTAGGTAAACAAACACTACACAAAACTAGATTTAACAATAAACTTGACAGGTAAACTTGACAAGAATACACTAGACTAAGACTTAACAATAGCAACCGCTTTCAACAGGACTGATACAAACGAACGAGCACAGGACAGCAAACACAAGGGCATTAAATAAGGGAACAAATCAAGAAGGGAACAGGTGACATGATTCAAACAATGATGGGATAATTAACGAGGAAACAAGGGGGCGGGGTCAGGAGACGAGACAGAAAGCACATGGCAATGAACAAACAAAGCCAGTGCTCTGACACAAAACATTGGGCTGCCATGATCCTGTCACGATGACTAGACAACTGTGACCTGAAGACAGAATCATGACAGGACCCTCCCCTTAAGGGACGCCACCTGGCGTCCCCCAAGGGAACACACTAGACACGAGACAAAACATACTGAGAAACAGAGACAAACCAATAAAACATAATACACAAACACAATGGCAAACAACAACTTACAATAACAGGGTTGGGGTGACTTAACAAAAACATCATTAAAGGGAGGGGGGGTGGGGGAACAAAAAAGTTCACATGAGGAAGTCCAGGTGGGGTGGAGCTAGAGGGTTTGGGACGAGGAGTCCGGGCAGGCTTGGGGGTCCTGGTAGGTGGGGTAGGTCCAGAGGGGGCAGACTGAGGAAAGGCTGAGGTGGGGAGGACTGGAGACACAATGGGAAACAAGGCAGGGTCTCTGGACAATAAAGGGGCAGACACAGGAGCCGGTGAGACAGGGGGCACTGTGGCTGGCAGCGGGGACGAGACAGGGACCATGACAGGGGGCGCTGCGGCAGGCAGCGAAGACGAGACATGGGGCGCTGCGGCAGGCAGCGAAGACGGCAGGGGTTGCAGCGGTGGCTGCGCAGACTGATGCTGCGGCGGCTGCGCAGATGGCTCTGGCTGTGGTGGCTGGGCTGGCTGCGCAGACGGCTCTGGCTGCGGTGGCTGCGTCAAGGGCAGCGGCGGCTGAGAAGACAGAGGAGTAGCAGCGGGCAGTAATACTAAGGCAGGAGGTTCTATGGCCGGCGGTGACGCCAATGCTCCCTTCCTCCTCTTCTTCTTCCGAGGGCGTGGCGCAGCAAGTGAAGCAGCGACTGTGGGGACTGCGGGGGGAGCGACAAGCTCTGTAGAGGACCCCTCAGACGCCGACCCCCACGAGATCCTGCGCTCACGCTTCCCTCGGAGGTCAGCAGACTGGGCAGAGCCTTCAGGGGCAGGGGTGGCGAGTGCTGGAATTCCCTGCATCAGTACTCCAACAACGCGACCCTCCGGGATAGGGAACAGATGACTAGCTGACAGTCTTGGAGGTGGCGTTCCGGTCCGGTCCTGTTGCTGTTGTCCTAGGCAGTCCACCATCTCCCAATAAGGAAGACGGACCAAATCCCTCCGCTTATGCTGAGGTGGGGGTTCATTAAGACCAGCAATGAGGTAAGAGTTTGCCAACTCTTCAGGAAACAATCCCCTTCTCCTCTCCACAGACCTGGCATAATCCCTCAGGGAGAGCCCTCCTTGAGGTGGAAAAGGACCCTTGCCAGCCTGGGTCTCGGCCAAGAGGGTACTCCACCACCCCGAGTCAGAATCACACATAATGAGGCTGACTGCTGGGTTCTTTGGTGGCTCGTTCGTTCTGTCAGGAACAGAGGTCGAACCCAAGTGCAGACAGTTAAACAGATGATTTTATTGAACAAGAAACACGAAAACAAAAACCCTCGAGGGGGCAAAAGACACTAGGTAAACAAACACTACACAAAACTAGATTTAACAATAAACTTGACAGGTAAACTTGACAAGAATACACTAGACTAAGACTTAACAATAGCAACCGCTTTCAACAGGACTGATACAAACGAACGAGCACAGGACAGCAAACACAAGGGCATTAAATAAGGGAACAAATCAAGAAGGGAACAGGTGACATGATTCAAACAATGATGGGATAATTAACGAGGAAACAAGGGGGCGGGGTCAGGAGACGAGACAGAAAGCACATGGCAATGAACAAACAAAGCCAGTGCTCTGACACAAAACATTGGGCTGCCATGATCCTGTCACTATGACTAGACAACTGTGACCTGAAGACAGGATCATGACAACAGGGTTCATGACTTTCAAGCAAAAAAAGTACATCCATCCTTCACAAAAGTAATTCACACAGCTCCAAGGGGTTAATAAATGCCTTCTGAGGGTAATTAATTCCAAGAGAAATATCCATGTTAAAAGCTTCCGTTTTCCATTATTATCAAGCTTGGAAAAGCAAGGACATTTACTAAAATAATTAAAATTGTATTTGTCTAAAAGAAGATGGACATGGATGACTTGAGGGTGAGTAAATCACAGGGTAAATTTCCTTTTCGCCTAACTATTCCTTTAAGTGTGAGTTCACTTTAAAAATATCAACATGTATAAGAATCTAACGTAAATTTCATCAGGGGTGTCTCTAGGCTCAGTGCTAGGCCCTTCCTCTTTTTAAAATAAACAACATCACTAAGCCCAATCATAATTTATACCAATAAACATTTTTTAAAGTTATTGAATGTATAAAACATATTCCATACTCATCTAAAATGTTCTTGCACTGGGGCAGGACTAAAATAAACCATTGCTAATCGCTGTCATGAGCAGGCAGGACAAAAACCTGGGAGTGCAAAATGCCCGGCTATTTACAATGAATGCACGAAATGGGAATTGATTGCAGAGAATTGGTTGTCTTTTGTGTCACCTGCCTTGAGGGGCTGTAAAAAAGTCATGCGGAGAACGTGTTAGTGACATAGTCCTGTGGTGGCTTTATTGATTATTTCTACACTGATTCAGTCAAAATAAGATTTTCCTTTTCACCGAGCTTCGACAGTCCCCAGTGGCTTAGTACCTCTGTAACCATTCTCATAAGCATTAGGAGGAATTGATTTCAACAGCATCGGTGAATGTTCCTGCTCATTTACTTCATTTTTCACTGATCAATATTCATTGTCACTTAGTTGTGCTTTACAGGGTGGGAGAGTATCAAAACATACGCCATATTTGGAGGGGAACATCTGTGCTTGCCTGCTTACCAGATGGCTGAGAGGAGACGACTGCCACGAGCATGTCAATCTATGCAATGCAGGCAATGTAGGCTTTTTCCAGAAAAAAAAGAACCTGCTGATCTCTTGCATTGGTAAAATGTTAAGATAACCCATCCAGGTAAGTTCGCTACCAGCAGGGTCAGCTTTTCTGACATCTCCAGATTTCCTTTAGTTACTAAAGCATAGCAGGTTGTTAATTAGTATCTCATTATCTTTAGCAGGGCTCTAACTTTTCTCACACTGCTGCATTGATTTCACATTAGATACAAAGGAACGTCGTAAATAAGAAATTGAGTATTTAGGAACTGGCCAGCCCATTTTCATAGAGAAGATCCCTTTAGTACATGCGCACACACTTTATTTCAACCCTAATTATCTTTCCCACTGGAGTGTAGTGAGGGGGCAAATAGGGTGACCGGCTAAAACAAGATTTTGAACAAAGGTCAACTGGCAACTAATAGCACTAGATAAGACAGTGAATTATGAATATAAACAAACTGCATTAAGTAGATATCGGACTATAGTGGACGAGCCCTGATTAATGTCTTTGCGTATGATATTCAATACAGAGCAGGATTTTGAATTATTTGAACTCATGAAGTGGAAGCCTGTGAGGGCGGTTTGTAAAAACGCTGATAGGCAAATCAATACTGATCAAATAATAAAAGACTGTAGGAGATTTTATTATACTTCTGCTGTTGCTGATAATCAGTTTTTTACAAAGATGATCTTAGTATTAACTCTTTCACCACCAGCGTTTTTTTTTTAAAGTTGCCAGCCAGCGCCAGCGTTTTTCATGATTTTCACCAAAGTTTAATGCCTTTCAGAAAATGTTCTTCTTTAATAAACATACAATATACCAAATGAAAGAACAGACCCTCTGCTATAAAAAAAAAAAAAAAACGTTTCATCCTACCTTCCGTGGTTCTTTTGTAATCAGCTTTTGAATATGGGTAGGTTTCTGCAAAAACATATTTTGAGCAAAAAGCAGAGATAATTCCATTTTTGTGACGAACTTTTCATAGAGATCCCATTCAGAGCGATCTTTAAAACAGACATGGACATGCAGCCGCTTGCCATAGGGCAATACTTCCGGGTTTAAAAAGTTGCGGAAGGGTAAAAAATAGCGGTATTGCGGAAAGACGGAAAATCTCGTCATTAGCGGGGAAGCGTTTTCTCTTAATTGACGAGATATCTCGTCAATGGTGGTGAAAGAGTTAATAATTAACAGTGCTTCCTAACAACAACCCAACACTTGCCAATAGTAAACAAACAAATCATGAAGTGCCATCTGTCAGAAACAAGGTTTAAAACTTTTATGCCGCTGGTTCTGTTTGGTACCTTTACAGCTATAATAAACATAATACAATGTTGTACCTTTTTGGGTACAGTTAACTGTTTTGTATCCCTAAAATGTAACTGTACAAAACTCTGTAAAAAATGTGCAATATTTGTCAAAATAAACATATATTTTTACGTTACTTTAACTTATAAATTCCAGTTGAAATTGTTTAACTTAATTTTTTAAGTTGTGTCAACTTTTTTGAGCCAAAACTTAAAAGGTTGATTTGACTTGGAAACCAAGATGTTTTAACTTCGTGCTGCATATTTTATTTTTTTACAGTGAAAGAGGTCCTTAGGGTATGATATTGTACCACACAAGGTACAACATTTTAATGTCCCATAAAGGTACAAAAATTAACCTTGTATATTACCAGTTTTGTACATTTTTTGTACCCTTTTTCTCTAACAGTGCATGGCATAGCTTTTAAACTGCTCTTGCAGTATTTTGACATTGTATGTCGATTAGTCTGTTCCTCACCTTATGAAGTCAAACACAGTTAAAGGGACAGTAAGTAGGATTTATCCCCGTCTAATGGGGAAATTGTATATTGCATTCAAACGAAAAGTGCTCTCTAGCGCCTCACTTTTCCAAATGCGTGTTGCAACTATGGTAGCCGTTATGTAATCACTGATCTCCTTTGTATGTTTCAGCTGGTTCACGTGTTCTGAATGGTTGTGGAAACGCGTTGGTAGGCTAGTGCTTTTTGTCCCTCTCTGCTATTATAGTTTATCAATACGGCAGAACGTCATGGAAGCCTCCTTGGACTTACCTGTTCAATGTACTGTAAGTAAAGAGAAGAAAAGAAAAGGGATAGTTCACCCAAAAATGACAATTATGTCATTAATGACTCACCCTCATGTCGTTCCAAATCCGTAAGACCTCCGTTCATCTTTGGAAACACAGTTTAAGATATTTTAGATTTAGTCCAAGAGCTTTCTGACCCTCCATTGAAAATGTATGTACGGTATACTGCCCATGTCCAAAAAAGTAATAAAAACATCATCAAAGTAGTTCATGTGACATCAGTGGGTCAGTTAGAGGCATCGAAAATACATTTTGGTCCAAAAATAATAAAAATTACGACTTTATTTAGCATTGTCTTCATTGAATCCACATTCACCACACTGCCGTGGCGCTGCTAATGTTCGACGCCACTGACGTGTTATCTGGTGCGCCCGAGCTTCGTTTACAGTCTGAAAGATTAGGACATTCGCGACCAGTGTTGGGGGTAACGCATTACAAGTAACGTGCATTGCGTAATAATATTACTTTTCTAAAGTAACGAGTAAAGTAACGCATTACTTTATAAATGTACATATTAATATTTAAAAAAAGTAATGTGAGTTACTTTTCAGTTTGATTAATTCGATGTAAAAAAAAACAATGTACTGCATTAAACTGAACGTATTAACGTAGATTTACGCACTCTATGTGTGCACGCCTGAGTGGAGTTTCAAGCTGTTTCTCAATACCAAGTACGCCAAACTCGGACTTGTGTCCTTCGTAGTTCGAACCTACAAGTTCAGACTCGGAAGAACGAACTCCTGACGCGAAATGCATTCTGGGTAACTTCGCTGTCATAAGTCCACACAAGTCTCCTCTGATGCATCCTCGATAAAATGGGCGGATCAAGAACACATCCGGGGATTTTATGTGAACTTGGGCTTGATGCGAACTTTGAATTGGAACAGTACTTGGGCCGCGACTGATGACGTTTCACAAGTCCACAAGAACACAAGTACAGACAAGAACGCATATTAAGAAACGGCTTCAGTCATTTTTGCGATGGAAATATGCAATTTCTGAATGCAGAACTTCTCAGTCATAGAAGCTACCTGCAAGGCCTGAAAGAGATCAAGCCTCAGCAAAGTAAGAAAAGTAACACAAAAGTAACGCAAAAGTAACATAAGCATTACTTTCCACGAAAAGTAACTAAGTAATGGAATTAGTTACTTTTTTGAAGAGTAACTTAATATTGTAATGCATTACTTTTAAAAGTAACTTTCCCCAACACTGTTCACGACATGCACACTTGCGCACCATTTTTAAAAAATATAACAATACCAAAATACAATAAAGAATAGCTTGAATACAGCGTGCGTCTCCCTCAAACTGTAAACAAAGCTCGGGCGCACCAGATAACACGTCAGCAGCGTCGTACATCAGCAGCGTTATGCACTCGGATTCACAACAGACCCGGAAGAGAAGACAATGCTGAATAATAAAGTCTTTGTTATTTTTGGACCAAAATGTATTTTCGATGCTTCAACACATTGTAACTGACCCACTGATGTCACATGGACTACTTTGATGATGTTTTTATTACCTTTCTGGACATGGACAGTATACCGTACTTAGATCTTCAATGGAGGGTCAGAAAGCTCTCGGACTAAATTTAAAACATCTTAAACTGTGTTCTGAAGATGAATGGAGGTCTTACGAGTTTGGAACAACATGAGGGTGATTTATTCATGACATCATTTTCATTTTTGGATGAACTAACCCATTAACATTGACACATAAGTTGCACAATGAACTAACATGAACAATTATATTGGCATTAAGGAACATTTACAGTACAAAGATAAATAAATGAGAAACCATATTGGTCATTGGTATATTCTGTTACTAATATTATTAAATAAAACCTTAGTCTAAAATCAAAACCGATTTTCTGATACTTACATACCTCAGGTCCCACTTTTAACTCTTTCGCCGCCATTGACAAGTTATCTCGTCAATTAAGTGAAAACGCTTCCCTGCCAATGATGAGAATTGCTGGCTTTCTGCAATACCGCTGTTATCTACCAGGTGACACACTTTCGCAACTTATAAAACCGGGAAGTATCACCCTAGGGCAAGCAGCTGCATGTCCTTGTATGTTTTGAGGATCGCTTAAAATCTGATCTCTATCAAAAGTCCTTCACAAAAATTGAATTTTTGCTCAAAAATTGGGAGGTGATAAAAAGAGAACTAATGAAGGTAGGATGAAACTTTCTTTTTTTTAAGCAAAGGGTCTGTTCGTTTATTTGATATATTGTATCTTTATATATTTAAAGAAGAACATTTTCTGGAAGGCTTTACATTTTTGTGAAAATCATAAAAAATGCTGGAGCTGGCTGGCAACATTTTTAAAAAGCGCTGGCGGCGAAAGGGTTAACCATAAGTCGTGTCAGGTTGCATATACATTTAATACTTATGGTAAGAGGTTTGTTCAAATTCCTATCAGCATTTTCAATATAATAGAGACGCTTAGTAGGCACTTAAAATATAAAAGACAGTAATACTTTACTACATAACTACATGATGCTTAGAACCAAATTTAATATATAATTTAATGTATAACTGTAATATATAATCTATAACTGAAAATAAGAAATAATTTTCACCTTTTGCATAAGATGTTTTTGGTGCATATACCCTGCAGTGTTCTGTTTTAATGGAGAAATTTATGAAACGCCTCTTTAAGGGTTTTGATTTATGTTTATCTACGGCCTTTGAGACAGCTAATCATGCAAGGACATGAAGGCAGAAGGCACATAACATAACAAGGTACATAAAAACTATGAGAGAAAAAACAAGAGGAACTCACTGAGGCTGAAAAGCATTTGTCCAGAAAACTACTTACGACAGCAATGGGGGGAACATTTGACGGGGTTGTATATCTGTGAAATGGGACCCGGGGAGCGTTTATTAATCAGTAAGCACATTGGGATGCATCATACCATTACAGGCAGTGTCGTGTTTTAATATCATTTATGAGTCCTCCGTGTGTACGGGATTTCTTGGTGCTCTGGATGCTCTGGCTTCTCGTATATACCAGTTAAGGAAAAGTTAAGTTTTAATCTGATTTGTTGTATTTATTTGAATTAAGTTTACTTTTAATTTTTCACGTTGTTTGGTGATGTAATTGTGACCCAGTCTGTGAAAGTTACCGATTTATTCTTTTCTACAGGGTTTACTTGTGCATTTAAGCTATGCATTATATGTCAGTATGTGTATTCCCACATCAGTAAGTGTATTCCCTGGGATTCGAACCCACAACCTTTGGCACTGCTAAGCAATGTTCTACTTGGCTAAATTCAGCTCCACACCAAGAGCTTTCCAGGACGACAGGAAAGTTGTGATTTGATCATACTAATCCTGTCATTGCTGGATCATTTCCACTTTCTGTCAGGAGTGACCTTCCCAGCAACAGCTGAGTATCTGTCAGTATGTGACACAATCAAAAACATCACGGTTAAATTAGGAAACTGAGATCCTGATTCACTTTGAAACTAGCTGGCATAGAACCCAGCGACATGCCATCTTGCATTCTGCTTAACATCGAACGTGTAAATTTGAGTTGAGGATCAAATCGCTGACATTCAGTATAAGGTGACACACCCCCAATATGTCTTCAGATGGCAAAATGTCTGTTTTTACTGTCACTCCTTTTAACACGTCTCACTGACGGTTGACAAAGGTATCATTTCGCTGCAGCTGGGGAGACGGCAAATGCATGTGTGAAGATCTAAAGAAGAGTGCCGGCAATTCTGTTACTTCACATCAAACGACTTCAACCTGAAAGAAAATATGATTGGAAGTGAAAGCAAACCTAGTTTTATTTAACCTGGTTGCTTCATTTAATAGAAATGAAGTTGACATCAATAGGTGGCTATGTGTCTGTGTGCACTTTTCTGAGTTCAGCAAGATAATACAATCCAAAATGTGTAAAAAATATTATATAGAAGGGTTAGTTTGGGATATGTTTTTCATTGATCATAGTCATAAAAAGGTACATTAATTGTTTTGTCGTTACTGTGAATTATAAAAAAAAAAAAATATGTCACCATTAATGCTGAATATAAATCAAATCAATGAATATACATTCTGCATGATCGCAATAAAAAAGCTTTTATTTTTAAAGGGATAGTTACGATTAAAATAAATGACATTTTTATTTTATTTGAGTAATTATCTAAGACAAGAATCTTCATTTTTGGGTGAACTATCCCTTTAACTCTTGTCTTCCGTAATTACTCAAATAAAATAAAAAAGAAATGTCATTTATTTCAATCCTTTTTTATCTAATGATACGTCACACGCTGCTGTGTCTGTCACTTCTACAGTATCTGCATTGATGTACCGAGCTTCTCTCTGAGGACTTTGTGAATATTAAAACTCAATGCATCCATTAATAAGCTGTGCTTCGCATTTGCAGGCTAATTTGTATTTCTGCCTCATTAAGCGTTTGAAGTCACTTCAACATCATTTGAGGCATTTCCGATCTGCAATCTTTAAAGGTCTGGCTACATTAATCAACGTGTATTTACCAGAGAAACTGTAATGATTGTGAAAAGTGAAGATAATACTGAAAATGAATGTTCAGCGACACGGCATCTGTATCTATCCATACTTTACAAAAACACATAACAATATAAAATCTGAGGTGGAATCGCTGTGCTTTCATTGCTTTAGACAGCGCAGTCAGGTTTCAGGTTTCATCGTTGAACTTTTACTAAAATAATGTATTTGCAATACACTCACCTAAAGGATTATTAGGAACAGCTGTTCAATTTCTCATTAATGCAATTATCTAATCAACCAATCACATGGCAGTTGCTTCAATGCACTTAGGGGTGTGGTCCTGGTCAAGACAATCTCCTGAACTCCAAACTGAATGTCAGAATGGAAAAAAAAAGGTGATTTATCTATTTTAAGCGTGGCATGGTTGTTGGTGCCAGACGGGCCGGTCTGAGAATTTCATAATCTGCTCAGTTACTGGGATTTCACGCACAACCATTTCTAGGTTTTACAAAGAATGGTGTAAAAAGGGAAAACATCCAGTATGTGGCAGTCCTGTGGGTGAAAATGCCTTGTTGATGCTAGAGGTCAGAGGTGAATGGGCCGACTGATTTAAGCTGATAGAAGAGCAACTTTGACTGAAATAACCACTTGTTACAACCGAGGTATGCAGCAAAGCATTTGTGAAGCCACAACACGCACAACCTTGAGGGGGATGGGCTACAACAGCAGAAGACCCCACCGGGTACCACTCATCTCCACTACAAATAGGAAAAAGAGGCTATAATTTGCACAAGCTCACCACAATTGGACAGTTGAAGACTGGAAAAATGTTGACTGGTCTGATGAGTGTCGATTTCTGTTGAGACATTCAGATGGTAGAGTCTGAATTTGGTGTAAACAGAATGAGAACATGGATCCATCATGCCTTGTTACCACGGTGCAGGCTGCTGGTGTAATGGTGTGGGGGATGTTTACTTGGCACACTTTAGGCCCCTTAGTGCCAATTGAGCATCGTTTAAATGCCACAGCCTTACCTGAGCATTGTTTCCGACCATGTCCATGTCCATGGCTACTTCCAGCAGGATAATGCACCATGTCACAAAGCTCCAATCATTTTAAATTGGTTTCTTGAACATGAAAATGAGTTCACTGTACTAAAATGGCCCACACAGTTCACCTTTTAATATAATAAACAAAAACATCATAAAACACAATGGTTATGGTAAGAGTTAAGGGCAACTGCTTACAAGCTGCTGACAAGTATTTTAAAGATCTGGTAAAGACCATACATTTGATAACGTCAACACACATAAACAATTACTGTACATTATGTACATGAACTGTACATGAAAAAAAAAATTAAACTTTTTTACTACCAGAATGCCATTTAAACTGTTCTAAAACAGACCGAAAATACATTGTAAAACCCTTCATCCTCCATCCAACATTCTAGCACTGCGGCCGCAAGTTTTAAAGAGGCAAGTTTAGTATTCACGAAAGCACTTTTTTATTTTGTATTTAATATAATTACTTAGTAATTCATTTACTGTATAAGGATATTAATGTTTGACCTTGTTAAAAACAATCCAGGTACAAAAGATGCTTGCCCTCTTTCAAGTTCACAAACTTTCCAGAGATAAATTTCCATTCTTCTGCTTCCTGTTTTATATTTCCTTTATTTCCTTGTTCACATTTCTATCTCACCTTTTTCTCTTCCCCGCTCTCCATTTTTTCGCTCGGCTCTGTGGAAGTGTGGCTGTTGATTACAATCATAAATTACTCACTTTTATTCTCCATGTGTGACTGGAGTGATTTTTTCCATTCTTCTTTTTTCCTCCAGTCCTCTGATAAGGTACAGAAGCATATCTGATGCCAAAGCCAGGTGATTATATCTCAATGGACCCGATAAAGAAAGACATGCAAAAACTCTTCTCACTAATTCTGGAAATGCTGTTGCAGAGAAACTCTTTCATTAGAGGAAGAAGGCTAGTGTGTCCTGCATTCCGACTTAACACTGTTTAAGAATTGTTTCGTTATGCTAAACAAATGTGTCAAAAAAGCAGTTGGATGCCTTACAGAGCATTTCTGTGCCGAATGCACTTCACCAGGGTTTCGTACAAGTTTCAGAAAGTTTTTTTCGAATACTAGTCCAGCTGACATTTCAGGGGTTTCTATATGTATCACTTATTTTATGGGCACTTTTCTCTGGAAAAAACATGCCCACACGTCAATCAGCAGGAATGAAAACCGAGGACACTAAGTTACAGGCATCGCTTCACACGACGTTTTATATCAAAACTCAACAATGGCACGCAAAAAGAAGAAAGCCAGCATTATGGAAACAATGGATATAGTTTTTTTATCCAGGGTAGCAGCGGCGTTTTGCGTGTGTGTTTGTTTAAAGCTGGATTGGATTTTAATTGAAAACTCCCAACCGGGTCATGAGTTGCATGCGGTACCGTAAGTAAGACTTATGTGTTATGCTGTAAATAGGCACGTAATAAATAAATAACACAAACATGTAGTGAAATCATAAGTTATCCAGTCAGTGTTGTGTTGCATGACTCGTGACTCGCTCCTCACGCAGCTCGTAACTCGGTAAAGCTGATCTGTCTTTTATAAATCTGATAAAACTAAAACGTCTTCGGAGATATGAAGGATTTAATACTACCCTGTAGGTACTCCAGCTTAACATCAGATACACAGAAACAACTTGTTTTATGGGAGCTTTAATAAAGAACCATTTGATGCGTACTATACCAAAATTTTAGATTTGTCAGCAAGCTGCATAGAGCAAATGCATGAATGATAACAAATAGGATACAAAATTTATTCAGAATGAACATTAACTCTTTCCCCACCATTAACAAGTAAACTCGTAAATTAAGAGAAATATACCCTTCCCTGCCAATGACGAGTATTTCCGGCAAACTGCAATACCGCTATTATCCTTCCTCAAATTATAAAACTATAAAGTATTGTCCTAGGGCAAACAGCTGTCTGTGTATGTTTTATTTGATATATTGTATGTTTATATATTTAAAGAAGGACATTTTCTGGAAGGCATTCAACTTTTGTGAAAATCATGAAAAATGCTGGCGTGGAAAGAGTTAACTTGTATGCAAACTGACTTTTATGACACCAAAAGCACTTGAACATGGTGGCACTTGAACAAGTGGTAAAAAGGAAACTTCCGATAACATGTAAGGGCCGCTTTAGTACCGTTGCTTGTGATATTGCCATAACTTTTGCCTCTCTATCGCCATCTCTGTCTAAAACATTACATTGCAGGTTACATCACATATCTCTACATTGGATTAAAAAAGCACACCACTACTTTCTACACATATCTGCATGATAGATGCTGGCGCCAACTCCCAGCCAGGGGTCGAGGGGTAAAATTCACTCACCAGTCACTGATGCACCTTCATTTGTTATCCTATATAGATCATTTGCGTCAGATTGACCTCTACGCAGCACCGCAATCCATTCATATCGTCTCATAATAGCTATTTTATATATTTAGTCAAAAGTAGACCTGTTTTAAATGCCTCAAGAGTATATGTGCATAGAGAATAAAGTAGGCAGAGGTCCATTTGCTCAGCGTATGTGAATAAATACATATCCTGAGGCAATAAGCTATTTTAAAATAGTGCTTTGCCAACATCTCTCTCTCTCTCTCCATCTGGCTTTTTCCAAAAGCCCCTGTACTCCAGGATAAACTGTGTGAACCAGGGATATTAATCTCTGGTGGGGGTTTTTTTGGGTCTCTTTAAGTCATGGTTAATGACCCGACCTAATGGAGACTGAAGTTTTACCAAAAATAAAGGACTGGGTTGGTACTGCACTGCCCAGTGATGGTAGTAATATGCCAGCATTGTACTATAGGACCACCATGGCAAGGTATTGTACTGATCAAGGTTATTCAAAGAATATGAATGTTTAAATCCACGTATAACATAATACTTTTGAATATGAATTTTGAATTAAACCATTCTCTACAAGCACATGAAAAAATAAGTTGTTGAAATTTGGCTCTCCTTATGATGTCATAAGGAGCTCTTATTATAATAATACCACCCCTTAATCTGCACTATCCAACCACAGCACTGCCATTTAGTGCAGAGAAAAGGCACTATTAAGTTTTAATTGCAACAAGCCACCATCATTGTGATCAGTGTTTGAATTTCATCAGCTCATTTGCATTTTAAAGGACACACCCAAAACGGCACATTTTTGCACATACCTACATTTTAACATGCTATAATAAATTATCTATATGGTATTTTGAGCTAAAACTTCATATATGTGCTCTGGGGACACCAAAGATTTATTTGACATCTTAAAAAAAGTCTTGTGCCATTGCCCCTTTAAATGCACATTTTGTTATAAACTGCAAGTCACTTTAGATAAAAGCATCTGCCAAATGCATAAATGTAAAATAAATCATAAATAAAGAGCACCAAGCATTTGTACACCATCCATCGCTAAGCTTCGCATCGCTAACCTCTAGGTTTCAATTTCACGTACAGTAGATTTGGTATCCTCGCAGTTGTAAACCAAGACTAACGCGCTTGTCATGTACTGAGAATGTAAACTTAAAATGCTAGCGCGCAGTGAATTTCTCTTCTCTAACTCTCCATTTCATTTGCCTCTTTTGCACGGCCTCGTTTTTTTTTTGTCTCTGGATCTGAAGTGTGTCCCTGGGTAATAATTGCTGACACGCCAAAGCCAACATTGCACACGGGGCTCCCTTAATAGTGTTCATTTTTCTTCTTTACAGGCCCAGGCTCAGCGCTGCCATTATGAATGATCAGGGCACAGCCACCATCGAGAACTCTCGAACCCCCCCACCCATCCTTTCTCTGAGGCCGACCCACGCCTCGTTGACCATTATCTCTCCCCGTGTCTTTCCTCTTCCCATTTACTCGTTCTCCCCACACAGACAATTTATATAAAAGACTTTCCCTCCAGCTTTCATCAAAGCCCAGGTACCCGAGCCCATTTTGTGACATTAATTCGCAACCTTTGGTGACCCCGACGCGTCAATTCGCTACTTTATAAACTATTTCCAGAATCAGATTGATCAGGGCTGACAGAACTTTTTGCGCCGATATAAACAGCATTAGCAGGCCTGCGCCAATTCATCATTATCTTATTTGGAGAGCCTAAAAATTCTCTGACGTTATTAATAGTAAGATGTATCGCTGGAAAACTACTCAATGTGTGCCCGGCTAGGCCAAAATAATCCATTTGGGGCAGGAAATATCTGGGTGGAATTGGGTTCTGTGACGGTTGGGCTCATTAGGGTTGCCGTATGCATGGCTGGTGAGCTACTGAAGCGTGGCATGCTATATGGACTATAACACCTTTTCACTTCTGCACCAGCCGCCACCTTAACAACAGCAGCGTATACGCTGGAACCGATACATGGTCCTTTTTGGATGGAATTTCGGGGGGGACGGTTGATTAACTGCGTAATGGGAAATGATGCGAACTTGGTTGTCTGAGGTTGTGATTACACGTGGCAGCATGTTAAAGTGGACGTCATGGCAACAGATGCATTTCCTACCTGTGCATATTGGGATTGTTAGCATTTTCTGAATTTAACTATTAGAGCCGTATGGTCACTTCATTGTCACATTTTTGTGATTTGAAAATAAGCGGAGACATTAATTCACACTTATCAAAGGTCGTTGGCGTTTGTTGGACCAATGTGAATTAGCCTTAAGAACTGCTCAAATGCTCTTTTAAAGCACACTATGTGTTAATTCAAGTTGCATATATTCAAAACAAGCACATAAGTATAACCAGAGCCGGCCCAGCCACTAAACGACACTTGCAATTGCAAAGGGCCTCGTGGCCAGCAGAGGGCCCCCTAAAGTCACTTAGCTAGTGTTTGAAAAAAATCATTCATCAAAAGTAACATAAAATAAATATAAATATTCATTATTTATTATTATGACAATGTTAAAAAGGCTGTTACTTGTTATTATAGTTATTATGAAAGTTCGCTAATAAGATCTCTTTCTTGCCGAGATTGATTGACACACAGCATCCAGCGCAGCAGCCAATCAGTGCCCGCGACTATGTGCAGGCGAGCATCCCGCCCACAGAATGCTAGTTGAGTTGAGCCGGATCGCTGATACAGACGCAAACTTTTGCTGTTGCTTTAAGGACAACTTCTTTAATGTTATGCGTGTTTGTGCGTAAATGCGAAGTAAGTGGATCTTATTTGACTTCGGTAATGACCAAACCTGTGTTCTGTTTGACTTCTCTTTCTTATATTTGCCATCATAACGTGAATTGGTTTATTAAGCTTAATAATTAATATTTAAACGGTTTAACGTGGTAAATTAATTCTGTTACGCTTATATTTCACGTATGCCATTGTCATTTCTACATATTTATGTAATTAGTGTAATTGTATAAACATGACATTTGTGGAACTAGTGAGAGCATATAAATCAATCATTAGTGATCTTAATGCATAATAAGCAGGGTGCGATTTGCTGGGGGCATGGGATTTACCCCCCCCCCCTCTGGTTTGTATATCCCCATGGGGAGTAAATTGACCCCTCCCATTGTGACTAATGGCCATCAAATGGCCTAAAATAAAGATAATTTAATATAAGTAAAAATGCTGCCACGCAATAGTGCAAACAACAGTTAAATCAGAAATCGTGTATTACTGTCAGCTATTAGGTGACAGAGCGTCTAGGTTATGTCATGATCCCTTTTTAATCCATGCCCAGATTTTCCAAATGTCGCCAAGCACCAATAGTCTATTTCAGCTCAAAAACAGCCAAATAATAAAAGCATATCATCGTATTTTTACAGGACCGTCACAAACAAATCCAAGTATTATAGAGAATAAAACTACTGTAGTTTCAAGGGGAACTCCCAGGATGACACAGGACACCAAAAAGTCGTCAAAAGTCCATTATCAAAGCAGACGGGTGATTCTCACGAAAATAGACTTTTGAGTTGTCATGAAACATTTTGATAAAAAAGTAAATGCAAAGTAAGAGTATCAAAATAAGAAGCATACAGTTACAAACATCTCTTCATGTACCATTTTGATTTCAAATGACATCATACAAACCAATTTTTTTTCACATTTAAAGGGAAATTTTTCATTACCGCAACGTGTCCATGACTGGATTTGGGTTCTTTGACATGGAAATATTTATAATAAAAAAAAAACTAAAAAATTAAAAGCTTCATTGCATGTTATACTATAAACATTTACAGTAAAGAAACATGTGGTATTTGGTGATCATTGGTAAATGTAGAGACAATAATAAGGAATATAAATGTGTCCAAGACCAATTTTCTCATCCTCCGCAACAATTTTCAATCATTGTTTAAGCCCTCAAGGAACTAACATTAAAAAAAGAGGACATAATTGACTGTGACACACAAGATGGCTACCAGGTAAGCAGTTCTTATTTTTTCTCTCCAGATAAAAGTTGAAATTTTGTTTGTCATAGTACCTAGACAACTTTTTAGTTCTCATTACCGAAACATGAGTTTGTAAATGCATATATTTAATGTAAGATCATGTTGCGGTAATGATAATTTTTGATAATGATAATCTAAAAAATTTTTATAATTCTAAAGGAAATATTTTTTAAATCCTCTAAAAATAATGTTTATAGTAAGTTCAGACCTTAATCTTATATATGCAAATAAAAGGCTTCAGGGGCTTTTTAAAAAAAATCTGATGCTGGACACCTTCTAGGTCTGGATTTCGTGAGAATCACCCAGATGTAGTGTCTAAGTAGGGGTATATAGTATATTTATTGTTATATTAAGAGTACTTTGTGCATTTGATTTTTTACATTGAATAATTAATATAAGCCTGTGGTTAATATTTTATTTTCATGAATAAAAACATATTAGAAAAACACTGATTTTTTTTACAAATCGCACACTGATCATAAGTACTGTATGTTTTAAATTATGTTGCCAATAGCCACATTCCCCAGGATTCCTTGTGATAAAACACTTTTTGAAGTTGAATTTCCAGCAAAATGTGTCTATGGTTGTTACTAGCCTGTTATGACATCATGACAGGTACTCCTACTGTGACAGATAGATTTTGGTCATACCATTCCTTTACTTTATATTCAGTAATGTGACTCTAATATCAACCCAACATTTAGTTTTGTATAATACACGATCCTACTGCTGTGTTGGATCAGCCTACTGTAAAACGTGTGTGCTTAAGTAAAACCTGTTGAGAAAAATACAGAGAGTATATGAAATGTAGACAGAGCGAGGCACAAGCTAACACTTTTTGACTTTTTTGACTTTCAAAAAATATTTAAGTTAGATTAATAATTTTTTAACACAATCAACACACAGCTCTGCTACAAATAAACACTTATAGTTTGTACTTAGTGCAAACATCACAACTTACCCATAGGTGGGGTCAGTAGCGGAGTGGCCATCCGGAGAGTGGTGGGCCGGTCTGATAATAGTTATACATTGCTAGTTATATAGCAACTATATGTTATATGGTCACCCGTCTGGTGACCTGATGTGCGGCCGTATATAAAAGTATTTAAAAGTGCTCAACCTGTTCGGCAGGTCCAACCATGTCTAGGATTTTAAAAATAATGGGGGATCAGTGAACGGCCCCTCCCCAAATGGCATAGCCTGTCGGCCTTTGATGTAAAAAGCAGCCGAATGCCTGTTTATTGCAGTACATATGCGGTCGGATCCATCAAGTGGATAGACTATTTGATAGTAAATGTGGATTAAGGATGTTTAAAAATTTTAGCCAGTTGTTCAGGACATGAATGGATCAAATCAGCACATTTGCAAT
The DNA here is from genome assembly GCA_025389145.1 of Misgurnus mizolepis. Classification (NCBI taxonomy): domain Eukaryota; kingdom Metazoa; phylum Chordata; class Actinopteri; order Cypriniformes; family Cobitidae; genus Misgurnus; species Misgurnus mizolepis. The sequence goes on from JAIFKI010000009.1 coordinate 23,506,182, forward strand.
TGTTTATCTCCATATGGCTATATCATAAATAAAAATTAGAAGGGTAACTTTGCAGCATCACATTATATATTTCCTACTATGTGATTTCCATATTCAACTGTATGGAATTAGGCTAAATATTATTATTTCTCAAAACTTTGACAAAAATTATTTTCAAAGGAACTGTATTCTTACAGTTATTCAAAGATGCACACATTATTCCGCATATGACGGCAATGAATGTCTCATATGGCAATAAATATCCTATAACTTAACATAACAGCATAATGAAATGAATAAAAAGACAAGGAAGCAGGATTGGCATGTAAATTGTATTATTATTACCGGGAAAACAGCAATATTACTGAAATAAATTCTGAGGTAGGCTAAATGCGCTAAAAACGTTAAATAAGCAATAACAGTGGAAAAAAACATTATTATCTCTCACAACTATATGAAAAAAATTATATTTAAAAGAAAAACTCTTAATTCAAAGATGCACCCATTATTCCATATTACTCCCGTTTATGAGCACGTTCATCTCTGGCCTCCCTCTGTTATGTAATAGATGACTGACAGGTGCGCATCTCCGTCTTTCAAACAGGTATCATTTGTATAGTTACTCATTTAGGAAAATTAGCCATGATTTTATGATTTTATTATTATTATGAAAATGTTTTTTTTTGGGGGCAGATTGATTATGATTTGTATTAGTTTTACTAAAAATACCCGGTATACGAAATTTCCCGGTAGATTTTTTGGTCCCACTCCGCCCCTGGGTGGGGTTCATTGTAACAAACAGAGGGTTTGTTGTAACACCTGCTAGAAAATTTGGTTTAAACACAAATAATTCAAAAAAATTCTGTCTATATACTTAAAGTAGATATTGTTTATATATCTGCCTATAATAGATAGATTTCCAAATATTCAGCCATCCATGATCCTTCATCTAACCATCATTGTATCAATGCATATAGATTTTTGCTGCACAATTAAGACAAAAAAAATCATAATTACATTATATTAACAATTATCATTTTGATTCATAGTATTTACATTGTTTTCATTTCATTATCATTGTATACATGAGGCTTAATTGTAACATTGTTTGCCAACTAACCCCGCTATGTAAAAATGTTTTCAATCCCAGCTATGAGTTACTGACATGTTTCAAAATGCTGTTATATTTTATGTAACAAGAAAGTGATTCAAATAATATACTGTAAGGTTGGATTTGGTGACTTACACACCCAACTCAAAAAAAAAAAAACACATAAGAAGAAGAAATTTACTTTCATGCCTCCAAAACACTCTTTATTCAATATCTTAACCAAAACACATCAAAGCTTTCACCAAATTCACAAGAGATCATCTTCAGAGACATTAAGAGAAAAATACCAAAAGCACAGATTGCCCTGTATAAATATGTAAAGAACTGCGTTACAATTAACCCCGCGTTAGTTTGTGCCCCACTAACCCTATACGCCGAAAATAATGAAGTCCATCTGAACATTGTCCTAGTTTTTCTCTCTTTATTTCTGTCCGGTAGTACATGGCCTCTATCACTCCAGACCCATGCAGGCCATACTCTCCCTCATTGAGTTCTGTTGGCCCTTAAGCCTCTGGAGCCTCCAGCTGCTTTCTCTCTCTCTCAGTCTCTCATGCTGGATCTCTTGCCCACTACTGAGGTCTATACGCTTTGAGCCAAATGACAATGTGATTATTACTTTGCCACTAACAGATATATTTTGAAGCTTGACAGTGCCAGTGGGTCCGAACAGAGTCCACACTGTACAGCAGTCAAACCGTTGATTTTTTTTCAAAAGCTACTCATGGTATAGTTATTGTAGGGGTTCTCATTCTTTTTCACATCAATATTCAAAGCCCACCATTCACAGTTTCTATACGAAAAAAAAAATACTATAGCTGGACATATGTATACTTGTTACAAAAACATCTAAACACTAGGAAATATCTTGTTTTTTATTTGTTTAACTTATATTTTAATGATCTTAATCATTTTAAGTATTCTTGAGGCCCCACTGAAAGTTTGTTTAGGCCCCATTTTGGGCCCTAACCCCCTTGTTGAGTTATAGTAAATTGATTTGTCATTTATTTACTGGTATCTAGAAATGTTTATAGAAATCAATCCATGGTGTGTTTTTATATAAAGGTTGCCAAAAGAAAGTTTTTATTACATAACGGTGTTTTTTAAGCATTGTCGTCTAACATTGCTCTGATACTTTGGACTGCACCTGACTGCTTTTACTTACCATTTAAATTCACTTTTAAAAAAAAGTTTACCTGCAGAGAAAACGTTTGCGTTTATTTATTTTAATATTACATCTAAAAAACTATTATCAATATTTATTATCAATATTAATAACCTCTATGCAACACATTAATATTATTTTGGAATATAGGTCTATGATTTGAGCGATTTTAATTAATATCCCTTCATTTATACTATTAAGTTTCTTCCTTATAACCTTTAAAGATAAAGTCACCTGTTTTTCTAAGTGAAGAAAAATGATTCATTCATTGATGTGACATTCGTTTCTTGTTTTGAGAACTGAAAAGCATGTGCTTAAATGCTTTTTAGTAAAACACATTATATTGTACTGCAATCTATGAGTCATAAATAAGCATCTGCAAACTAAATCAGAATAACCCATATTTATAAAGTTTCAGACTTTATTTTTGCTTTGTTTCTTTTTCCTTCTAACCATTTCACGTAGTCTGTCAGGGTTCATTCAGCTACTGGTGAAATCTAAATGTCAGTGCTATGAAGAAACTATAAAAGCAGAAATCCTTTTTATGTGCCACTGCTGCCCTCTGCTGGTAATACTGAATATTACTCCAGTCCATTCTTTACTACAATGCATTTACTTATAGTATCCCCGACATACATTTAGTCACCCTTAAAGTTGGTGTTAGTCAAGCAAAATCAGCAAACAATGTTAAACTTTGCTTTTCTGACCTATACAGTACACAGAAAAATAATATTATTTCAATTTACTCATTTTTTTAAGATAAGTGGTTGCAATCAATTTATTTAAGCTTCATTTTTATTAAAAGTTTTTTATTTTATTCTATTTTACAATTTATTTGTTTAAAGCTTAAATAAATTGATTGCAACCACTTACCTTAAAAAAAAAATAAAAAAATAAATGAATGATTTTTCAGTGTATATGCAATGGCTGTCAATGTTCCATATATTGTATGCTATGTCTGAAAATTGAAAAATTTATATACATTTTTCCTATGTTAATTTCTTTCTTTCATTCATATTCATTTATTTCATTCAAAAACTTTAATGGAAAAGCTTATTGGGGAAGAATTAAAAGGGAAATTTAAAGGGTGCTGCATTCAAGAAAATTATAACACACATTTTATCTATTTGGATGCTTTTTGTCACAACATAATTCCCATAGTTGCACTTGTGTCATGCCATAGGTTTGATGAGTTTACAAATATTTTAAAGTAACAGTATGTAAGAAATTTATATCAATTAATCATAAAATGGCCCTGATATCTCACTAGAAATTAAGAAATCATTTTAATTTCAAATACTTATATCACTGACAACAGTGGTCTGGCCAGGATATTGTCATTTAAAAAGTGGAGTTGCAGCCCTCAACTGATGTTTATGTTGTCATTTTGTGTATTGGCCAACAGTTGTGTGATTGCAGTACCAATTTTAACCACAAGTTTTGTGATTGCAATACCAGTTTTGGCCACAATCCGACATACTGTTCCTTTAACATTTGGAAAAAATAAATATACAGAATGAGTGTTTCGAATTTTATGAATTGTGATGTAAATATATACATTTATACCACGGGCCTGTTGAACGCTTTATTCTGATTGGCTGAGAAATGTTCCATGGGTATTGATTATTTTTCTGTAAACAGCACACCTAACCTGTCAAAAAAGCGATGTTTGTGTTAACCGTGGTACAGGAATGGTGTAACGGGATTACCACCTTGGGTGTGCATTATTTTTTTATAATTCAACAACCAGTCGTCAATTATTCCTTACATATATCAGCATCAATTCATCATTTATGTCTTTACATATATTACTTATATTTTAAATAAATGAATTTATGCCAATATCAACAGTCTACATTTTGAGAAAGCAAGTGTGAATAGATTATTATCACATTTAACATTTAGCAGCAGTTTCTCAAACAGGGTTTAGACTAAGCCTGGACTATTCCTTAGTTATAGGGCATTTAAGTTTAAACAAACATTCCTTACAAAAAACATTACTGGCGACATCTTGAAAAAAAAAAACAATGCCACTGATATATTTCCAGATATGTAAGTGCAAACTGATTTCAGTTTAAACAAGCATTTTAGTCTTGAGCTAGACTTAATCCCGGTCTGAGAAACACGCCTTAATGTAACAATGTTTTTAATATGTTTTCATCTGTTATTTGAGTGTCTGTTTTTAAATTTAATTTCATCGCTCATTAATTGTTAAGTGAATCAAACAAATATTGTAATTTGAGAATAAACACATGTGCATTGTTATTAAAACACAATTATGGAATTTATGAAAAAAATCTCCTTCACACAATGCTTGATTTCTGTTTACCAGCATGATACTGTAAGCAAGCTTGCTACTGTATGTGAAAATAACCAGCTCATTGTCCTGCTATCAGACACCCACGCTGCAGTAATATGATTTCTATTACCATGAAGTAATAGTTTATTTAATGGGCCTGTAAGTTCCTGCGGATGGTTGGTCAATAAGGACGCTGCTCATTAGCCAAACAAATGCAAAATTACACTGCATCATAAAATACACACTGTCACTTAGAGGAGATCTAATTTAGGCTACATCATGTGCTTTCAATGCGCTGATGTTCTTCAGTTTCACTCTATAGGAAAAGTAAAGATTTCAGAAAAGACAAATAAATCATTAAACATGCTACAGTAGATGGTTTGCAACACAAAATAAGGTACCTTTCATTAAATCATGTCATGATGTACAATATTACACATTAGATTTTTACCATTTTCGAATCCATTCAGCCAATCTCCAGCAGTGGCGGCATGTGACTGTTCATCCGAGGATGCGCTAATTCAAAATAAGTTTTCAGATTGTCACATGTGTGGTTTCCTTTTCCAAAATATATGTCCTGCGTATCAAGAGAACCTGTGTGCATCACGTGTCTTGTCAAAATAAGTGCCTGCTGCAGACGCGTCAAAACCGTTTAAGATAAAAGTGACGCTCACGTTCCCAAAATACACGCTAGACACTCCCTTAACAGTAAACTCTGATTACACATGAGATTATGCAAGTATCTGGCAAACGCGAGCCCTTTAGACGCGTCTGCAGCAGGCACTTATTTTGACAAGACACGTGATGCACACAGGATCTCTCAAAGCACAGAACACATATTTTGAAATGACGAACCACACACATGACGGCTACATACATGTTGTGACGAACTTCGCATCGTGCGCTACAAAAAAAGAAGTCACAGGCCACCACTGATCTCCAGGTACCACGTTTAGCATATAGCTTAGCATAATTCATTGAATCTGATTAGACCATTATATTGAAAGTCACCAAGGGGACTATTTTCCGGCAGTGCATAATATCATTGCGCCTACTGCAGCCATGTTACAGCAGCAAAGTCTTTGATTAATACACCAGAATGAGAGTATAGTTCCTGCCATATCTGCCTAGAAAATCACAACTTTAAATTTTCTGTCGGTCTTAGTACACAATGTAACTACAGAAGAGTCAAGTTTTAAATAGGAAAAATATAAAAACTCTTTGGTCATTTTTGAGCGTGATGCTAATGGTCTAATCAGCTTCAATGGATTATGCTAAGCTATGCTAAAAGTGGTACCAACAGATCCTAAATGGATTCCAAAACGGTAAAAATTAAATGTTTAACTCTATGGGAGCTGGTAAAAGAGCCTATTTTTTTTTAAATGGAGTTTCCCTTTAACTCATTCCCCGCCAGCCTTTTTTGTGATATTCACAAAAGTTTCACAAAATGCCTTCCAGGACAATTTTTCTGGAAAATATAAATATACAAATATATCAAATGAAAGAACAGACCCTCTGCTTTCAAACAAAAAATAAATAAATAAATAAACCAACAAAACGGGGGAAAAAACATTTAATCCTATCCATATTTTTTTCCCTGCTTATAAACTCTAAAATATGGGTGTTTTTCTTCAAAAATATTTTTTTAGCAAAAAGCTGAAATAACTTTTATTTTTTTGAAGGAATTTTGTTATAGATCAGATTCAGAAGGATTATCAAAACATACATGGAGTGTAAAATAATTAAATATTTTTTTGCTTTAGTTTTTTATAAATTGGGTAAGTGCCATCTAGTGGATAATCGTGGTATTACAGATAGCCATAAAACTTATCAGGAACACATTATTTTTTTCATGCAAATGTTTTCTTTTGGTGGGGAAAGAGTTAAAACATATCGAGCAAGTTAGATGACTCCAAATCTTATTTCGACTCAAATGCAAATCAATATTCTAATATTAATTGAAGGATCAAAGAAGATACTGTAAAAATTCTGTAACTTGTTTTTGCTATCTGATGGATTATTACTAGTGATGCACCGATGTATCGGCCGCCGATATTTATCGGCCGATTTTTTATTAATTTAAAACCATCGGCATATCGGCAATAGCACGAGAAAGGCCGATACCGATTGTTTATTAATTAACTGCATAAAGAAATCCATTATATGTAAAAAATTTGTTAATGTTGTTAATAAAATAAATGCTGAATAGCAAAAACCACCTTTGAAGGTTGTCATGATCTCTTATTATATTTATTTTTGGCTTAATTTGTGCCTCTCTCATTATGTTGGTCAGTTGAATGTTAATTTGATCCAATCCATGTTTAGTAAAAATAATTTGATGCAGAAATAAACTAGCTAATAGACCAACTGTATAGTATTGTATACAAGTGTTTAATATCGGTATCGGCATCGGTATCGGCCAGATGATGTCTGTTTAAATCGGTATCGGCCCAAAAAAATCCTATCGGTGCATCCCTAATTATTACACTTTTTTTAAGGTATAAATTTGCTCAGCAGAAAATTGGTTACACCAACCCATTCTTATGAAATGCGTATAAAGAGCATGCAGTGTGAAAATGGTGCAATACATACACCAAATTCCAATTTTGCATGCATATGATACGCCAGTTCTTCCCGTTCACCCACTGTATACGGCGCATCTTTTCGTGTCGTTATATTTATTGGTTTCTCTTTATTCCCTCTTTTTTTACCTTTGGTGCTTGAAGTTAGAGCAAGTTTTTGTAACAAAAAATGTCATCCAAACCTCAATTTTTAACCCCTACTACAAGGGACCATGGTTTAAATATAGACAAAACATGAAAAAAATCTATATATTAAATGACACGCTAAAGCAAATCCCAAATCTAACCCCAAACCCAAGCGAAAATGTTTTAAAAAACAGAAAACAATTTATACGCATTTCATGAGAATGGGCTGGTGACACACATATGATGTCATTAATCCTATCACTAAGTTCGTAAAAGCATTTAGATAAAGAAATGGTGCACTCTACACTCTAAAAATGGTTGGGTTAAAAACAACCCAATTGGCAACCCAGCGCTGGGTAAATATTGGACAGAACACATGCTGGGTTAAAGTAACCCAACACGTTGGGTAACACATTTTAACCCAGCAGGTTGGGTTGTTGAAAAAACCCAACGTGTAGTCATTTTAACCACTTATGAGATTAATATTCTGGGTTTGGGTTATTCTTGCTGGGTTATTTTTATAATGTGCTTTATTGTAAATCAAGACCATTGTGAAAACCAAATAAATGTTTATTTGACTTCAAAATAACTACAAACTCTTAAATTTTTACAGTTGACAGTTGCAAAATCATTTAAAGGACTGCTGCTTACTGACATCAAGTATAAATATATTTATTAAATATCAGAAATTATGCACATTGAAGTAACAATGTAACAGGTTAAATCAAATTGTTTGAATTTAAGACAGAATTTGTATATAAGTATATACAATATATAAATGAAATACTGAAATGTACATAAACAAAACTGCAGCAGTGTAAGAAAATAAACAATGTAATTGTTAAATTAAAAGTAAAATCATTTATAGATGTTTTTTACAGAACAGATGTTCCAAGTTTCAGAGTATGGAATGTATTTGACTAAAAATACTTCATTTATTAAAGTTACTCCTCACGAACAAAGATGTACAAAGGAACCGAACAGCAGAGGATTCATCCATTTGGAAAATGACAGACTACAGTAGATGCACATTGCCTGGGGTATTTATTTTCAAGCACGTAAAATGCCTTTAAACCATAGACTGTAAAAAAATATGAAAGTAGTGTCCGTGATGTCACCCATTGGTTGTGAAGAGCATTTTTGAAGCCTACAGTAGGCGGTGCGTGCCGTCGCCATCTTGGCGAATTGCAGTTTAAGTCACTTCCGTATTGGCTCCATCAGAGAGACTGATAGAGAAAAAAGATTGAGAGATCTGTTGCATGTTTCCCATGGCCAGGAAATAAAGGAAAGGATTTCGAGGATTCTGTCCAGAGAAGAACTTCCACCACATTTGTTGCAATCTACAAAAGAGGAAAAAACTTTTAGTGGTCTGAACTAAATGATCAGATTTAAGTGTTCAGAAAACCATGTGGGCCAAGTGAATTATACATTTTATAAAAATTATAAGACTTTCTTTTGCATCCCTGGCCGCATTACCACCACGTGTGAGATTTTTTCCCCCCAAAAATGCAATGGCCTGTCGTCGGTTTGCATAAGACTTTGGTGTTACACTCCTTTAACTGTTGTGCCAACAACAAAGGCTGCAAACCACACAGACTGACAAATAGGATGATCTGACTATAAAGAATAAAGTGCTGCAGAATAAAATGCAGCAGATAATTAAGACATTCCCAATACATTTTAAATAGGAGTTATTAAATGTTATACTTACTGGCTGAAGTTGTATGAAGGCCTTGCTAGCCTCATTAATGGATGGACACAAAAACTCTGCACTCTCTAGAAAAAAAGAATGGGAAAACAACATCACATCTGATCTCTGCTAAAAACATAACATCTCTGATACAGTATCAGCCACAGATCAGAGGGTTTGTCAATATAAACTTAAAATCACAGGAGACAACCCAAAAATATTATTAAATTAATATAGAATAGTAACTAAATACAACTCAATAACACATCTTCATTCATATAACACATATAAATGTTTGTTAAACTGTACACGCAGTGACACGCAGTTTCTTGGTGACAAATGCGTTTATGTATTCAAGTTCATGTCCAAACACTTAAATTATTGTTTCATTTTAAAAGAGAGGACCAAGCAATATACATATAAGACACCGGTTCTTGGAAACGCTGTTTCGTTTTCATTTATCGACGCGTTACCCGCCGTACCGACTGTGAAGTGAATGTGCTGCTTGTCCTTGCCTCTCAGTGACAGAGTAGACGCCGGCTCCGCAATTCTCCGCCGCCGGTTAAGTTAACCCAAGTGCTCGCGCCTCGCGGTCTGTCTTTCCATATCGAATGACAAGAAAGCAACTCGTTTGTCATCAACTTTAATTTAATAGTGTCGCTATTGCTAAGCTGGGAAAACGCTTAGGTTACTCACGTAACCCCGGTTCCCTGAAATAACGGGAACGAAGCATTGCGTCAGTTTGCTGACGCTATGGGGGAAACTCCTGTTTACTCCGTGATTGAAGCCTATTGGTTAACGTCTGTAGAAAATACAGACTAATGACGTTTGAGCCCGCGCGGGGGCGTGGCACACGTCCCTATATAAGCCGGTGAAATACGTCAAGAGCTCATTATTATTCGACTGAAGCGCGCAGCCGAATAACACTCGCTGCGTAGACGTTTGTAGCACGGCCAGCGACGCAATGCTTCGTTCCCGTTATTTCAGGGAACCGGGGTTACGTGAGTAACCTAAGCGTTCCCTTTCAATACGGTTCACTTCGCATTGCGTCAGTTTGCTGACGCTATGGGGGAACGTAATCCCATCCCGCCGTGCATACACAACGGACTGAGGTGCCCTTACCGGAGAGACACTGCATGTGGCCCTAACCCAGCATATACATAGCTCTAGCGAGCGCAAGTGTAAGCACCATATATGAGACAGTAATACGCATACAGTGAAGTTTCTAAACGCACCATGATGCATATACAATAGAGCACGAGACGGCGGGTTTCCTGAGCGCGCCGCGAGCTTGTGCATGAATTATTAATAGGTAGCCATGACGGTGAGCTAGCAACGCACCGTGAAGGCATACAGAAACGCAGTCGCGTGAATCATTAAGCCGATAAGACCTGTGCTTGTAAGGCAGGTACATCCAGGCTATAAAATCTGCCAAACGTAGACGGCGAGGACCAGCCGGCCGCGTTACAAATGTCAACGATAGAAATCCCCGTAGACCAAGCCCAAGATGAAGCCATACCCCTCGTGGAGTGAGCTTTTAAACCAACTGGACAACGTTCATTCAGGGAGGCGTAAGCCAAAGCAATGGCTTCGACGATCCATTTAGATAGCCTCTGTTTAGTGAGCGGCATACCTAAGGAATGTTGTGCGAAGCTTACGAACAGCTGATCTGACTTGCGATATGAGGCAGAACGGTCCGTGTATATTCTTAACGCTCTGACGGGGCAGAGCGTGTTCGGGGTTTGTTCGCCGTCCGCCGTCGGAAGGGCGAGAAGTGAAACCACCTGAACTCTAAATGGCGTGGTCAAAACTTTAGGAATGTATCCCGCTCTCGGTCTAAGGATCACTTTGCTATCGTTAGGACCGAATTCCAGACACGACGGGTCAATTGAAAACGCGTGTAAATCGCCCACTCGTTTAAACCGATGCCAACGCCAGGAGGAGAGCGGTTTTAAACGAGAGAGCGCGCAGGTCAGCCTGTTCGAGGGGCTCGAAAGGGGGACCGCGCAGCGCTTTCAGGACCGTGGACAGATCCCAAGACGGGACCGTGTTAGGTCGCGGTGGGTTTAGTCTGCGAGCGCCTCTGAGGAATTTAATGATGAGATCATGTTTTCCCACGGTGCGACCGGCGATAAGGGCGTGATTCGCCGTTATCGCCGCCACATACACTTTAAGCATCGAGGGCGCGCGACCGCTGTCCAGCATTTCCTGCAGAAAGGAGAGAATATGCTCCACTTCACAGGTGTTTGGGTTTAAGTCTTTCGTCGTGCACCAGTCAGAAAAAATAGACCACTTTTGAGCGTAAAGGCGCCTGGTAGATGGGGCCCTAGCTTCAGTTAGAGTATTTAACACCCGTCCTGAAAGGCGTGATGGTTGCCGTTCAGAGACCAAACGTGTAGATTCCATAGCTCCGGCTGTGGATGCCATATCGTCCCTCTCGCCTGAGATAGGAGGTCTTTCCTCAGCGGTACTGGCCATGGTGCTGATGTTTTCAGCTGCCATAGGTCGGGGAGCCATGGTTGATTGTGCCAAAACGGGGCGACCAGAATTATCGCGCATTTCGTCTCTCTTATCCTCTGAAGGACCTGTGGTAACAGAGCCACCGGAGGAAAAGCATACAGAAGACACGCCGGCCATGCTTGCGACAGGGCATCGTGGTGTCTCGAGAAGAAGATCGGGCAATGCGCGTTCTCGTCTGACGCAAACAGATCGATCTCCGCCCGGCCGAAGACGGTCCATATTCTCTCGACCGTCTGAGGATGCAGTCTCCATTCTCCCGGCGGCGGACCGTTGCGCGAGAGAATGTCTGCACCCGTATTGGCTACACCCGGTACGTGAGTCGCTTTTAACGAACGTACGTTCGCGTGAGCCCATAATAAAAGCCGTCTCGCCAGCCTGGATAGGGAGCGAGATCTCAGCCCTCCTTGGTGGTTTATGAACGAAACCACCGTCATACTGTCCGACCGCACTAGAACGTGTTGATGTTGGAGTTTCGGTCGAAAGTGTCGTAGCGCCAAGATAACCGCCCACATCTCGAGGTGGTTGATATGTAGCTGAGACAACTGGTTGTTCCACGCACCGAAGGCGAGCTCGCCGTCGCAGTGAGCGCCCCAACCCGTCGCAGACGCATCCGTAGTCACCACTTTCCTCCTGCTCACGGAGCCGAGCTCCGTGCCCGAGAGGAAAAGGTGAGGGGATGTCCATATCGAAAGCGCTTTCACGCATCTGTACGTGATTTTGATTAATAAGCGGCCCGACAACCAAGCACGGGGCGGAACTTTCGCTTTCAACCAAAACTGAAGCGGCCTCATGAACAGCATTCCCAACGGTATTAGTGGGGATGCTGCTGCCATCAGACCCAGCATTTTTTGGAATCGTTTGAGAGGGAGATGTGAACCCGCTTTGAACGATGCCGCCTCGCGTCTGACCGTGAGCGCGCGTTCCTGTGTAAGCCATGCCCGCATCTTTAATGAGTCGAGCGTCGTGCCTAAGAACGCGATTCGCTGCGTGGGGTTGAGCAAACTCTTCTGGAGGTTGATTTTGAACCCCAAATTCTCCAAATGCTGGAGTACAACGGTCTTGTGCGCAGTAATTTCCCTCTCTGACTGTGCTAGAATAAGCCAATCGTCGAGGTAATTCAATATGCGGATGCCGCTCTGTCTGAGAGGGGCGAGAGCCGCATCCACACATTTGGTAAATGTGCGTGGTGCCAGAGATAATCCGAAGGGCAGAACTTTGTACTGGTATGCTGTCCCGTCGAGCGCGAATCTTAGGAACGGCCTGTGACGTGGCGCTATCGGAATGTGAAAGTAAGCGTCTTTCAGATCCACTGATATGAACCAATCGCCCGGTCGAATTAACGCCATGATTCGTCTGGCTGTAAGCATTTTGAACGGCCGTTTGGCAAGAGCGCGATTCAAAACGCGTAGATCCAATATCGGTCTGAGGCCGCCGTCTTTCTTTGGAACGAGAAAATAACGACTGTAAAAGCCTGATTCGCTTTGATCCGCCGGGACCGTCTCTATCGCGTCTTTTAGTAATAAAGAACGCACCTCTTCCCTGAGGATCTGCATACGATCGTCTGGGACAGTGGTGTAGAGAACGCCGCGAAACCGGGGTGGTCTCCGGGCGAATTGAAGTGAATAACCGTGTTGGATTACGTTTAGAATCCAGCCCGGCATACCGGGGGTGGATTGCCAAACGTGAAATTTGACGGCGAGCGTCGATATGCTTATGGACGTTAAGCCGTGTGTGTGTGTTTGTGTGTACAGAGGAGGAAATTTGCTCTTTTTGTGAAAAGGTAAAAATTTGTGTTTCGCTGTTACAGCGAGGGTGTGTCCAGCGCCCGAGGGGACTGAAACACGCAGAACTTTCGAGGGCGGGCCGGCCGAAGCGGGACCAGAGCCTCTTTTCCTCCTCAGACTCTCTTCAGGGAGGCGGCGCCGGCGTCGGGTCCAGCGTAATCCGAGGACGGGGACCGCGGCGTCGAGGCGGGCCAGCCGGTCGTGCAGGACGCTGGCGCTTGACCTCCGGTTCAGCTCTCTGCTGGGGCTGAGCTGGTGCTGGCTTAGGGCGTTGAGCTGGCGGCGGTTTTGGGCGGCCGGTCTCAGACGCTGAGGCAGATCGTTTTGGTAGAAAATGCCGCATAGCCTGCGACGATTTCTGTGCCTCAGTGAAGCGCTGGGTGAACCCCTCCACAGCGGAGCCGAAGAGCCCCGACGGTGACACGGGCGAGTCAAGAAGGGCAACCCGATCCGTGTCCTTTATCTCCGTCAAGTTCAGCCACAGATGTCTCTCCAGAACAACCAGGCTGGCCATGGCTCTTCCTACAGCCTGAGTGGCGACTTTAGTGGCGCGAAGGGCCAGATCAGTCGCGCTGCGCAGGTTCTGAAAGGTCGACGGGTCCGGACCTGTCTCGTCCATGTCACGGAGGAGATTTGCCTGGTATACCTGCAGCACCGCCATCGTATGGAGAGCGGATGCAGCGTGGCCGTCGGCGGCGTAAGATTTCGACGCCAGGGTCGATATCAGGCGACAGGGCTTTGACGGATGGTTCAATTTAGCCCTCCATCCGCCGGCTGAAGACGGGCAGAGATGGGCGGCGACAGTTTCCTCGAGCGGCGGCATCTTAGAGTAGCCGTGTTCATCAGCGCCGTCCACTACGGAGAGGACGTGGGAGACGGCGCTCTGAGCTCGGGTGGAGTGGGGAGCACGCCAAGATTTGGTGAGCTCCTGGTGAACCTCAGGGAAAAACGGCGCCTGCCGTTGGCGGGACGATTGACGGCGCCCGGGCTGCAGAAACCACTCGTCCAACCGGCTGAGTTGAGGCTCTGACGGCGGCGACCACTTGATGTTGAGCTCCGTCGTAGCTTGTGTCAAGATGCGGATGAGCTCAGAGTCGTGAGGACGCGACTCGGTAGGTTCATCAGCGGCGGCTGCGTGGGCGTCGTCATCCGAAGCCGCCCAATCCTCTAACTCCTCAGAGGATGACATCACTTCCAAGTTGTCACCGGACCCAAAGGAAACCATGCCGCTAGCACTCGGCAGGGGGCGTAGGTCTTCATGGGCGAAGGTGACAGGGTGACGGCGGGGAGACAGAGCACGCGGGGGATGAGCCGGCGTGGACTCGGTCTCAGGGCGTCTTCCAGCTTCACGGCTCCGCTGCTGTTTAGGCGGGAGAGCACGGGAAGCCTTCCGTTTAAAGATCTCGAGGCGGGAGCGCAGCACCGCGATAGGAAGGAGCTCGCAGTGGGCGCAGCCCGCCTCGGCGAGTACGGCCTCGGCGTGGGCAGGACCCAGACAGATGACGCACTCCTTGTGGAAATCCTCCACAGGCAAAGGGGCTCGGCAGGAGCCGCAATGCCGAAGCGACATTATCTCAACGCGCTTCTGCTCTTTTAGATACTCTCTTTTAGGCTCACCGGAAAGCGGCAGGGGAACACGCTGGTGTGTTGTAGTCCGCTGCAGTGCTTGGATCGACGGCGAGTAAGGGCTTCTTCTTCGGAGCAGCGAGAAGGTTCGCGCTGAAGGAGAAAAGTAATGAGCTCTTGACGTATTTCACCGGCTTATATAGGGACGTGTGCCACGTCCCCGCGCGGGCTCAAACGTCATTGGTCTGTATTTTCTACAGACGTTAACCAATAGGCTTCAATCACGGAGTAAACAGGAGTTTCCCCCATAGCGTCAGCAAACTGACGCAATGCGAAGTGAACCGTATTGAAAGGGAACTATGCGCGTGTGTGACACAAAAAGCCGAAACGTTGCGGAGGTCGGCTCGGTACCGGTTTTGACTCGCTTTGTTAAAGGCTTACAGAAATTGCCATGAGTTAACGTAATCAACCGTATGATGGGGATTTTGTAACATCGATTTTATTTATTTTATTAATATGCCATATTAAACATCTTAGAACGATTATTCGAGTCAATTTGTGTAAATGGCGATCTGAGGTAACAGTCGTCATTCCTCTAAATTACACCCGTCGTCTTAGTCTGTATAAATTAACACGTTGCTGTCTCGCAAAAATGTTATAATCTTGTTTATATTCATGAAATCTTTACAAAAACATATAAACTTACCTTGAAACAACTGCTTCCAGTGACTCTGTCCTTTCACGACGACCGTTGCTGAGCACATTCAAACATCAAAGGCGCGAAGCACGTGAGCCTCTTCAAACAACCCAGTATAATAACCCAGCAGTTTTAACCCAACAACCAGAAAACTGAAACTACCCAAAAAGTGTTTAAAATGTTAAAAATTAACCCAGCAAAACAACCCAACAGACTCAACCCAGCATTTTGGGTTAAAAAATAACCCAGCCATTTTTAGAGTGTAAGACATTATTAGTTGACTATACTTAAAAAAGCCAGTTAAATTAAGATGTTTAAGCATTTTTTATAAACATGTCTTAGAAAACACATTACTGAGTGACAAATCAATGGTACTGGCATATTTTAAGATCTGTCAGTGCAAGTTATTTACAGTTGAGACAGCTCTTACATGTGTTTTAGTCAAGGACTAACCTTCAACTAAGGTTATGTGCGGTATTCTTTTTCTTTCCTACATTCAAATAAAAGTCAAACAGCTTTCTTGTTGTAGCTTTTACAACTTTATAAGTGAAGAAACTGCGATTTCCATACTGGCATCAGTCTACGTATTTCTTATTGAATAAAGCAAAACACATTTCACAGCCTAAACACAAGCACTACTCTTCTGCACAATGGTAGCAAAAAAAGAAATTAACATACAGGTAGATGAACTTAAAACACTAAGGGGTGGTTTCCCGGACAGGGATTAGACTAATCCTAGACTAAAATAAATGTAAGAGCTGTCCAAACTGAAAAGAACCTTCACTGACATATTTTAAAATACATCAGTGCCCTTTATTTGCCTCAAAATGCACACAAGTAATGTTTTTAGTAAGGCATGTTTGTTAAAACTAGTTATATTTCCTAATTAAACTAAGGCATGGTTTAAGCTAATCCCTGTCCGGGAAAACACCCCTAAAAAGTCTTTCTTTAAAAAATCATAAAATAACATAAAAATTGTACTCTCTTCATGCAGTCAAATACAAAGCATGCTGGGAACTGAAAAAGATCCTTCCAATGATCTGAATCATTCATGTAGTTTCAACTCAAACAATTCAAGTTGATTAAATGTAATAAAATCATTTTTTGTTGTTGTTGTTGAATTAACTGGTGTCACTTGTAAACTGGACAATGAGCGCAATTATTTTATTATAGAAGGCTGAATTTTTTGCAACAAGGAACAGAAATAAGTGAAATTACACTTTTTGTCGGTTAAGTCGTTAACCGTACAACAAATAGTTCAAGTTAATAAAAATAGTAATTAAATAACTTAAAATGCAGAAAATGTTACAGGAACTAATTATTTATAACTTATTTTCATTAAGTTCACACTCCCTAATCTATTTAATGAAAAGCATCAGAATAACTGTGTGGGAAGTTTACGTTGTGGGTGTCCCTTATTTTCCTAAAAAAAGAAACTGTGAGTGTCATTTCACTTCCTAAGGCTGACAATCCTAGCTGTGGAATGTGAAACTCAGAATGAAAAAAGCCTCTAAGAAAGGATGTGTTCATTTTTTACACATTGATTTGTGTTATCCTATGTAACACCTTATGGGGTGGTTTCCCGGACAGGGATTATTTTAAACCAGGACTAAGCCTTAGTTTAATTAGGAAATATAACTAGTTTTAACAAACATGCCTTACTAAAAACATTACTTGTGTGCATTTTGAGTCAAAACAAAGGGCACTGATGTATTTTAAAATATGCCACTGCAGGTTGTTTTTTAGTTTAGCTCTTACATTCATTTTAGTCTAGGACTAGTCTAATCCCTGTCTTGGAAACCGTCTCTATGTGTTATTTCTTGTTGATTTTGTGTTCAAATAAATAATAGGGACAACACAAGATGTGTTAAAACAACACAAAGTGTGTTGTTCCAAAAATAACAAAGAAATGTGTCATTTAATGTGTTGTCCTTAACGAGACACATCATGTGTTGTTTTAACACATTCGTTTGTACTCATAGGGGTTTTCTAGCCTGCTTGTATTCCTCTGCTCTTTGCAATGCTTATATCATAAAATGACATTTTTAATGAATTTAAAGAAATTTGACAATATCTACGCTAAAATATTTAATAATGTTAATTTATATATTTGATCATTTTTGTCCTATACAGCTTGAATGCAGAGATGACTAAAAAAAGCAATTCATAGTTTAATCAATGCTTTAATTTTGGGGCAAGACATCCTGTATGTCCAAACATAAAATACATTTTCTGTTTGCTGATTTTACAAGAAAGAAAAACTACATTTCACTCTAAGTTCATGACAGAATTCTGCATAGACAGCAATTTATCCTTTGATAGTCATATCTCCAACGTCTGCCGCACAGCATTCTTCCATCTTAGAAATATCTCAAAAATACGTCATATGTTGTCTGCATCAGATGCAGAGAAGCTTATCCACGCTTTTATGACCTCTAGAATAGACTATTGTAACTCGTTACTCGTGGGATGTCATGCAAATCAAGTGAACAAGCTAAAGCTGGTTCAAAACGCCGCTGCAAGAGTGCTTACTCATTCTAAGAAGTATGACCACATAAGCCCAATTTTGGCATCTTTACACTGGCTACCAGTTAAATATCACATACAATTTAAAATACTATTAATCACCTACAAAGCCTTAAATGGCCTAGCACCCTCGTATCTTAGAGAATTACTATCAAAATACAATCCATCCCGTTCACTGTGGTCGCAAAATTCTGGTCTCCTAGCTATACCTAGAATATCAAAAGTGTCTAAAGGCGTCCTTTTCCTACTTAGCCCCTAAGTTCTGGAATGATTTCCCAACTGATGTCCGAGAATCAGACACAGTCGATCACTTTAAACATAAACTTAAGACTTTTCTCTTTAACAAAGCATTCACATAATTTGTCTAGTAAATTTACTTATCTCGCAATAGTTAGCCTGTACAAAGCATTCTTTAACTTATCTGGGTAATATACTAATGTCGCAATAGCTAGCCTGTCTGAAACCAAGCAGCAGTGGCACTCGTGACTACCCTTCCGAGGATGCGCTAATTCAAAATAAGTGTTCGGATTGTCACGTGTGTTGTTTCCTTTTCCAAAATATGTGTCATGAGTGTGGAGAGATCCTGTGTGCATCACGTGTTTTGTCAAAATAAGTGCCTGCTGCACAGGCGTCAAAACTGTTTATGATAAAAGAGATGCTCACGTTCCCTAAATACACGCAAGACACTCCCTTAACAGTAAACTCCGATTACGCATGAGATTATGCAAGGATCTGGCAAACGTGAGCGTCTCTTTTCAAGTTCAAGGCAGCAGGCACTTATTTTGTCATGGCACGTGATGCACACACAATCTCTCAAAGCGCAGAACACATATTTTGAAATGACGAACCACACACATGACAATCTACAAACATACATGTTGTGATGAACTTCGCATTGTACGCTTCAAAAAAAAGAAGTCACCATCTGCCACTGCCGAGCAGATATTAAAACACAACACTATGTGACACTTGCATTACATGCGAACGGCCCCTACGCTAATAAGATTTTGTTTCTCGCTCGCTGTCTCGTCCTCGAACCCGAGGTCATTGAGACAAACAGACCCAGTTCAGATGCCTGACCAACCGGCGGAACCCGTTATTCTCCTTATCCATTTACATTATATACAGTTGATATATATATTCCTATATATATATATATATATATATATATATATATATATATATATATATATATATATATATATATATATATATATATATATATATAACCCTCCCAAGGGATTTTTCCCTCCTAGAAGTTTTTTCCTCCTGGCTAAAAAGTCAGGGTGTTTTTCAACCCCGGGGAGTCAGCGGACTTTGGCTTAACCCTCTTCTATACGTTACATTATTAATACACTCGCTTGTAAAGTTTATTCATAGCCGCTGTATATTACTTATATTGTCTGTCGATTTTTCTGTGTTTTCCCCTGCTTCTATTAATGTGAAGCTGCTTTGAAACAATTACCAATTGTGAAAAGTGCTATATAAATAAAATTGAATTGAATAAATTCCCCCACAGTCTGCTCTGAAACTGTGAGAAAATACATCAATTTCATGCGCGCGCACACACACACACACACACACATTCTGGTTTCCATGTTTTTGGGAACATTCCATAGACGTAATGCATTTTATGCCATACAAACTGTATATTCTATTCCCAACCATCACAGAAACGTTTCTGCCGCTTCAGATTTTCAAGAAACATCATTCTGTTTGATTTATAAGCTTGTTTTCTCATGGGGACCTCAAAATGTCCCCACAAGGTCACAAAAATACTGGTATTCCTATCTTTGTGGGGACAATTGGTCCCCTCAACGTGATAACCAGGTACACACACACACACACACACACACACACACACATTGTTAAACAATTAAAATAAATCATATCTGGACAATGTGTTGTTATTATAGCAAATATAAATTAAACTTTATATGCTTTGTTAGATTGTTCAGAATCATGAGCTCTGCACGGGAATCAATATGACGTCATTTTACCGTAGACTTACTGGTTTTTATCATCTTCAATAAATACATCTGTCCTGGCCAAACAGGTTTTGGGATTTAATTCCTGACACAATGGAAACACTACGACTTGCTGAACTGTTATCCACTACTAAGAACTGTAAATGAAACTACACCTACTGCATTTCCATAAAAACAGGACATGGCTTACTAATTGTTTTATTTTTTAAAGTTTGAACGTTTTGGGAATGGCATGACTAAAATGCATATTAATTTTTCTTTAACATTAGTTGACATGAACTAAAAAGACTTCTAAAACATTCATTAATCTTACAAAATGTCCGTGTTGTAACTTTCTATAATCTTCTGCAATGATTGTTTACAGTTACACTGTGAAAAGGACTTGTCATCTGATTACTTTGACTGAGTTATGTCAATATAAATGTGTCAAGTTTATTACATTTTAGTTTGGGGACCAAACCATATTGAAAAATATTGAGCGAACAAGAATATTGGATTCGGAATAGCTCAGCAATCTTATCTAACATTTTAGTACTACTTATCACTATTGCTTTGTTAGAGATCGCTTGATATGTCCTAAAGATATTTAGTTAGTGGTAAGGAATACCACGCTGTAGCATCCTTGGTATTACTGTGTCTGTGGTCAAGTCAGCCATCAAGCGATTTAGATTCTGATGCGCGCTTATCCGTGTTGTTAATGGTAATTTCTAGGCCCTTTGCTTTGTAGATTTGTTCAGAATGAGTTTATTATAAGAAAAAAAAGACTTTAACAGCCAATGGGTTTACAGCTGGGGAAACTGGACTGATTTTTAGACTGGTTTAGTGTTAATCAACATCTGACACAGGTTAAATAAACTGTTTACAATCTTCAATCGTGGCAAACACATGCATTGAAGGAAAAAAAGATCCACTCTTTCAATCTGACAACTATTGATAACATTACCATGTGTAATTTAATGGTGTAAATGTTTTTACTTAATACACATTTAAGATGATCATGAATCAACTCTAATTTGCATAGTCATTCATATAAAAAGCTTATTTTTTGAATTTCCTCACAGAATTTTAAGATCATATACATCTTGAATGTAGATATATAAATGAACACAGAGAAGGGAAGTTATGAAGCACAAGCAAACATGCAGAGGAACTGAAGGCAGCTAAAAACCATCAGAACTCGCCAGTCACTTTTGCGCGGCTATGGTCATTTGATTTCACACGCCGATCGGGTTGCGCAGTTCGGCAGGAAGTCGAACACACCAAATATATAGCATAATATGTATATGCATTTCAACCCTCTAAAGTAGCAAGTGTAGCATGCTAATGGTCAGTGCTTCAAATCTAAATTATGACTAAAAGTTTGAAATGTCAAAAAATCAAGCTGTTACGCATCCTCACGCTATTTTTAGTGGGTATACGAAAATCCTTGACAATTCCTAGTTGGTATTCGGTGTATACCTGCGTATCACGTAGACTACACCAGATATGTGTAGATATGTATAAAGGCTAGATGTCTCGACCGCGCTGCTGGCCAATTGAGTGGAACGTCCGCATTTGGCAGACATCTTACCACAGGCAGCTCGCTCACTCGTAGCATTGAGTTTTAATGGTGCATGTACTTTTAAATGACCATAACTTGCTTATTTTTCTAAAGATTTTCAAACGGTTTGGTTTGTTATTAATGTCAAAGATGTACCTATGACAGGCATACTTATACAAAAAAAGTCATGAAACATGTTAAAGCATCCAGAATTAAAGCCACGTTAATAACGTTTTTAAGAAACCAAACCGTTTGAAAATTTAGCAAGTTATGGTCATTTAAAAGTACCTGCACCATTAAAACTCAATGCTACGAGTGAGCGAGATGCCTGTGGTAAAATGGTCGCCAGGTGATGACGTTAGAGACTCCGCTGTAACACATCTAGCCTTTATTATACATATCTATGCATCTTACGGCTTGAATGTAATGATGGAGGAGTTGAGCTCATTACAAAAATTTACTTCAATGCGGCCCACCCATCAAAACAGAGCATTTCTCAGAGCAGCCTCACAACCAGGGTACAAAATATCTTATTGCTTATTGCTTTTGATGTTACTGAATGTACAAACCACGCAAATGTCATAAGTAGACTGCAGACAACAGTATAAAACAATAAAAACGCCTATTCACCGCACCTTTTGACAAGTTAATTTGTGCGATTTACAGAAAAATAACAAACACCCATGGAGCATTTCTCAACCAATCAGAATAAAGCATTCAACAGGCCTGTTGTATGAAAGTCGATAGACACCTTACCGGGTGTCCCTCATAAGCCTTAAAAAGTGACGCCTCTGGCTGTTTGATCACCCCCTGGTGGCTGGCTGCAGTACAAGTCATAAACCCCCGCCCTCTCCATTCAAACGA
The DNA here is from genome assembly GCA_025389145.1 of Misgurnus mizolepis. Classification (NCBI taxonomy): domain Eukaryota; kingdom Metazoa; phylum Chordata; class Actinopteri; order Cypriniformes; family Cobitidae; genus Misgurnus; species Misgurnus mizolepis. Next base: position 23,528,616 of record JAIFKI010000009.1, read on the forward strand.
ATGGGACTCTGCTCTAAATAAAAAAATTATTTACACTTCCAATAAAAGTTTCCGAAAGATGGTTTTGGTCCTTTCAAGTAGTTGTTATCACGCTGATATATGTTCAAGTCTTCATTATTGTGGTAAGTTTCATTTTAGCTTGTAATTTGATGCTATAGAAACGGGGTGTGACGTTATGATTGGCGTGGTTGATTGGTCACGCGGGCGATTGGGCGGAAGTTTGATACCGCAGCTCCGCCTCTGGCTCCACGGACGATTCCTTCTGCGCATGCCTTGGCTCCAAACTGACGTTTTTACGTAACATGGCGGCGACCGTGGTCGGACATTTTTGGCTTCAATTCATTACAATGGTGGGAGGCGACGTCGCGTCGTCCATCTTTTTTTACAGTCTATGCACCTTACACTAGACTAGTGGAACGTCATTGAACTCTGTCCTCAGTTGCTAGTGTTTGCATTAAACTTTGTTTTCAGTTGCTGTACATTTCAAGTTTTTTCCCTCTGTTTTGTTATAGGACGGGTTCATTACTTGCCAAACTTGCCCATTGGCCTACTAATCATCCCCATATATACTGATTGGTTATATCACTCTGTCTTCTCTGCACTAATAAGCTGGCGTGTGGTGGGCGTTCTGGAGCAATATGGCTGCCGCCACATCATCCAGGTGGATGCTGCACATTGTTGGTGGTTGAGAAGATTCCCACTTTCATATCTAAAGCACTTTAAGTGCTGCAAAAAGCGCTATATGTAACAAATTGTTATTATTATTATTTTTAATAATACCACCCATGGTCCAGCATGCTTTTTACAGCAGTGCTGCGCGGGAGACCAGTGTTTGAACCTCTGCTTGGCTCCTATTTAAACATGCACATGAAGGCATGAAGTGTACTGTAATGTTGTTGTACTGATTTTATGTTAATGTTATATTATCTTTCTGTACCAATTAAACAAACCTATTCATGTAATATTAAAGGATTTGCAGTGCTGTTTTGCTGCTTTAATTTAAATATACAGCTGAAAATGTTTTGCAATTTTACCTCAATAAACATCTGAATTTGAAAATGGAATTTTTATTTTGTAAATAATGATTTTTTAAATAATATAATAATGACATAAAATAAAGATGAAAAAATGTAAAAGAATAAAAATAATAATAACTCAACTGTTGGGTCACTTTTAACCCAACTGGCTGAGTCGAGAAAGTAACCCAATTCATTGGGTTAAAAAAAAACAGTTTTGAAGGTGCACTAACCCATACTGTAGTTGGGTTACTTGTTGGGTTATTTTAACCCAACATTGTTAAGTGTGTACAGGAATCAATGTGACATCGTTTCACTTTAGACTTGTTTTCATCTTCCATAAATACGGTCCTGGCCAAACGGGTTTTGGGATTTAATTCCTGACACACTGGTGTAACCACCAATTGCTGGAGTTTTCCACTACTGGGATCTGGAAATGAAACTACAATTACAGCAGTTTCCTAAAATACAGGATATGAACAGTGCTTATTTTTTTTTACAGTTTGAACATTTTTGAAACGTCACAAAACTTAAATGCACTTTTTAGAACTTCATTAACATTTTACAATAAAGTTCCATTTGTTAACATCAACAAAAAAAAAAGTGTCTTAAAGGTTAAAGTACAATAAATTAACATGAATCACAATGAACTGTTGTATTGATATAACTATCACTAACACATATTAATATGCTGTGCATTATATACATATTAACATTATAAACATATGTATTGCTCATTGTTAGCTAATGCATTAAATCATACTAATGAATGGAACCTTATTGTGAAGTGATTTCATTCAATAATAATAATAACATAATACAATTAATAACTTTTATTGGTGCAAATTTGGATTCTGTGTGAATCATGAAATGTTTAGATTCTTTAAAGTTTATAATGGAAACAGTTAGGAAAACAAGTATGTTGAATTGAACTGGGGAATGTGAAAACAATTTAGTTGTAAACGGTTTACAAGAAATGTTTTTTTAATACACAATCAAATGACATTGCACATAACATGACAAATAAAGGCATACTGGTCTATCCACCTGTTTCTTGATGTAAATGTGGGCGCCGCCATCTTTGAGCTTTCCTGTTTATGACTTCCGGTGAGCCACTATAGCACTCCTATTGCGAAGGACACAAGTGTGGTGGTTTGACTGGCTGTTTTATGTTTATTACAAAATCCAGGAAGACTGACATAATTTGTGCAGTTAGGGGTTGCCATAATAGCTGATACAAACGCAGTACATCTCTACCAAACATTTGTTTTAACCATAATCCATGCAAAAGAACTGAATGTGAATGTGGTGCACATGCACTCATGATCTGTGTTTACAAATCCATCCAGTAAAGCCTTTCAAACTACCAGTAAACAATAAATACAATAATTGTTTAAAAACAACTAATATTACGCTGATAAAAATATGCTGATTTATTTATTCTGGTACTATATATTATTACAAAAATGTGATTACAGTACAGAATATACGACATAATCTGCTTAGTTAATGTTCATAATAGTTCGTAATGTGTTTGATTGTACTTTTTTATGTTATAAATGAAAAAGCAAATACTTTAAAAAATTAAGCAAATAATTTCATAAGCTCATGTCTCTACCTAGTGCGTAAGAAGCGATGTAATAATATTTTCATAAAACGAAAACAATACTCAATACATGGAGTATTTTAATATGTTTATTATGGTTTGTTCAAATAACTTACAATGTGTTGAATGAGAAAGATACTGCTGACTGTGTCGGACCGTGAGAAGCTCGACGTGTCGCCAATCACTATAAAAAAGTAAATTAAAAATTGCAGTTTAAAAAAACTTCACACCAGAGGGACCGATGTGACATTTTAAACCACCCCCTAAAAAGTTAAAAACACGAAGTCTTGGTAAATTCCATGTACAAACACTTGACAGAATTTGCCCATTGAAGACCCATTACCTCCAATAAAAACACGAAATGATTGAATATATCTTCATATATCAAGCCACTTCTTAATTTCATCCTCACACTGTCTCATACATGGCAGGTGTAGTAAATATTAAGTGAGTTTAGTGAGATCGTTGCTTCTCCCTGTGCGCATCATCAACTGAGCATCTAAAGAGTGAATTCCCTAAAAGAGTGATACGGAGAGCTTTGTGTCTTGTTAAAGACAGCTACTCTCTCGTATATCCGGAGATCAGTGTCCTTTTCAGGATGGCTTTTCGTCCGTGCGTTCTAGGGTGCGGAAAGTACATGAGTCAGAAGGACGGTCACGAGCATTGTCTTTCATGCTTGGGTAACGAGCATGCGGAGGCAGCGTTCGCTGGGGGTTCTTGTCCTCACTGCGAGGACATGACCCTTGTGGATCTGCGAAGACGGATGTCGTTTCTCCGGGAAAGACAACACCCCCGTCCTACGAGTGCTGAACACCACCACGGCGCAGCTGCAAAGCTCTCTAAGGACGATCTTCGCTTAACTGTGCTCGAGCGGTGGAGACTGTAGGGTTAGAGTGGGTTAACCCCCCTCAGCCCGAACCTTCATAAATATTAAAATCATTGACGTTTCATGATTTAACATGAAGTTAACATGATTTAGAATGATGTTAACATGATGCTAACATGATTTAGCATGAAGCTAGCATGATTTAGCATGATGTTAACATGTTTTAACATGAAGCTAGCATGATTTAACATGAAGTTAGCATGATGCTAACATAATTTAGCATGAAGCTAACATGATTTAACATGAAGTTAGCATGATATTAACATGATTAAGCATGAAGCTAGCATGATTTAGCATGGTGTTAACATGATGTTAACATGATTTAACATGAAGCTTGCATGATTTAACATGAAGTTAACATGATGTTTACATAATTTAGCATGAAGGTAACATGATTTAACATAAAGTTAGCATAAAGCTAACATGAGTTAGCATGAAGCTATAATGATTTAACATGAAGTAAGCATGATGCTAACATGATTTACCATGAAGCTAGCATGATTTAGCATGAAGCTAGGATGATTTAGCATGTTAACATGATGTTAAGATGATTTAGCATGAAGCTAGCATGATTTAGCATGAAGCTAGCATGATTTAGCATGAAGCTAGCATGATTTAGCATGATGTTAGCATGATGTTAACATGATTTAGCATAAAACTAGCATGATTTAACAGGAAGTTAGCATGATGCTAGTATGATTTAGCATGAAGCTAGCATGATTTAGCATGAAGCTAGCATGATTTAACATGAACCTAGCATGATTTAGTATGATGTTAGCATGATGTTAACATGATTTAGCATGAAGTTAGCATGATTTAACATGAAGTTAGCATGATTTAACATAAAGTTAGCATGATGCTAACATGATTTAGCATGAAGCTAGCATTATTTAATGCTCCCACATGAAAGCAGACATGCACCGTGGTCTAGCAAGGAGAGGTCGGGGTTTCGTCCTGTAATGCGAACCGGGGATAATTCCAGGAGAAACCCGAACAGAGCTAGTGCACCCGTCCCACTCTCTTTAATTCCGGAGGGCCTAGTCACAGGGATGTTGTCACTCAGGGACTCTGGACTTTCCCCTTCGGCCCTGGAGAGCTCCTTCCCTCCTGTCTCTCTGCGAGGGAAGCGAGAGAGGAGGATCTCCTGGGAGTTTTCGTCCGGGGGGTCCTCCTCTGAGTTGCTCACAGTACCTCATCCGCTCTCTGCACCTCGTCCAAGGAGGAAGAAGAAGAGGAGGGACGCATTGGCATAACAGCCTACCTCAGAACCTTCTTCAGCACTGCAGCCAGCACGTTCAGAGCCGCCGCCAGAGCATCCAGAGCCGCCACCAGAGCAGCCGCCAGCGCGTCCAGAGCCGCTGCCAGAGCAGCTGCCAGCGTGTCCAGAGCCGCCGCCAGAGCAGCCTTCAGTGCGTCCAGAGCCACAGACGCAGCCGGCGCAGCCCTCACAGCCCACGAAGCCACAGCCGCCAACGCGACCTCCTGAATCTGCCTTGTCTGCCTCTGCTCCACGGCCATTCGCAGCGCCACCTGTCATGGTTTCTGCCTTGTCCCAAACCACTTCCAGTCCCACCCAATCTGGACTTCCTCCCATGAACTTTGTTGTTCCCCCACCCCCCTCCCTTGTTAATTATTTTTGTTATCCCACCCCAACCCGTTTCTTATGTTTTCATGTTTGGTGTTGTTTGTTATGTTTTCTTGGATGTTGTCTTTTTGTCAGTCTCTCGTCCCTCGTGTTTAGTGTCCCCGCTGAAGAGGTCTAGTATCGGTTCCTGAAGGGGGGGGGGGGTTCTGTCAGGATCCTGCCAGATCCTTGTTTGTATAGTTCAGCATGACAGGGTTCTGACAGTACAATGTTTCATGTAGGAGATGCGTTGTTTTAGTATTGGTTAAGTATTGGTTTATTTCAGTTATATTTAAGTCAAGTGTAGTGTTCTAGTTTAAGTTTAGTGTTTTGTTAATATGTTATGTTAAGTGTAGTTCTGTGTAGTTTAGTGTTTTCCCTGTTTTGTTTGCCCCCACGTGAGTTTTGTTTTCTGTTTTTTTGATGTCAATACATTATTATCGTTTTGCTATCCGTGTCTGCATTTGGGTTCTCTTTGTTCCGATTCCTAACACTTTCAGAATAGGAAGTTAACCAAAGAATTATACAATCCCCTTAACTAATTTTAATACAATATACAATAAGTTTTATCCAGATAGCATTGTAATGAGATGAGTGGCATGGCAATATACATACATACACGTTATTCATCTTTTATCCAGTTTTCCTTAAACTGGGTACTGATGTCTAAAACCTTGTATTCTCATCTATAATGTTTTTGGTGTTAATGTAGACTAGAAGTTCTCACGCTCTCTTTGTATCTCCGCAATGTCTTATTTTAAACCCATGTGTGCGAATCTTTTCGCGGTTCTGAGTGAGATGTGTTGACTTTACCTGGGCTGTGTAGACCCATCGGTAGATTCAACTGATTCAACGTTTGACGCGCCATGCAATCAAGCGGTTAAAACCCGATCACGCATGCCGTATTTTTGTCACGAGTGCCCGCACATGCGCAAGTAGCCTACTTGTTAAAAAAATTTGGTCGCAGTCTGGAGCCCTTGGTGCTCCCGAATTGCCTGGTGCCCCAGGGCACTCGCCCAATCACGTGTGGATAATCCGGCCATGCTAAATTGAATGATGGAAGTGAAAAACAATGGTCTAGAAGCAGTTAATTCTGGTTGTGCTTAAATTTAAAACAAACTGTAAACTGAAATCTGATTATTTGATTGAAATGTTGTCCCAGGGTCAACATAATGTTACCCTGAGGACATCATGCACAATAATCAGGTGAGCCCTATTTAGTGAATGCTACATTCCCACATGTTGTGCAATCACTTGACGGTAACCTACAATTTGCAGGCAAAGTTGCATCACGTTGCTGAATGAGCAGTGGAAATATTTATTGTTAGTTTCAAAGTTTTTAAGGTGCATGTTAGGACAGGTTACATTCTATATAGCAGTGATGTTTTGTGTGTGGAAAAGCCTGTTTTCTTTAACTGACAGCCCAAATGGATTCAGTTTTCTTTTCCAATAATCCGGAAAGCGGAGCACTGGATCAGTGCATTGTTACAAAATGTCCCATGCAAACAGTTGCATTACTAAAATAGGTAAACAAACATTACGCAAAGGTTTCCTCACATATACACTATACTTTTTATGACATAACAATTGTTATAACCCTTACGACTTTTTTAAAGATTTTATTCATTTGCTTTTACACTAAAATTCATTTAAAATTTTTACATTCCCCAAGTTTTCAGTGACATAAGTTTACAGTATAAAGTTGAAAACAATATTCCACCTAATAAATAAAAGTTATTTACAGTGCTGTGCATATTTCACAATGGTGCATTTTAGTGGCCACCAAACCAAGTGGCTTCAAATGGAAAAAGTGTTGCATCAACCGCCGTTTAGCCCCACTGACGTAAATTTCTCATGTCAGCATAAGAAGTGAAACAATTTTACTTTCATTTCTAGTTCAGAAACTTCACCATAACACCACGTCACAGGGTTCACTTAACATGTGCCCAAGGGAACTCCAGTTACGTAATCCACAACAGAAAACCCTCTGACAAAACAATACAGTGTAGCTTTAATGTCACCGTTGATTGACAGTTCTTGTAATCGCACTGGGGTCACATACTGTATTTTTCAAATATTTAACGTGATTATTGATCATATTGATTTATTGAATTAACCGAATTTGCCGTTTTAGCAATGCACCAATATTTGATAATCAATTGTTTTATTTGCTAATACAAAATACTAAATGTAAAAAACTTTTTTTATCTTCACTCATTAATTTTACATTTTACACACAATGTGGGATAATTTGTGCTTAATTTTAAAAATATTGTCTAATAAACTTCAAAAATATAGCAGATTTAAGAAATGGAAAATAGCAGTTACAATAACTGTTCAGAATCAGAAACACCCCCACACTTTCCATTGTGAGGGACTTCCTCGAGGACTAAAAGAATGTGGGCATCCCTTGACAGATGTTTCATTTTTAGCCTACCTGACAGGTGTGGTCAGTCCTTACGGCCAGTTTCATTTTGAACCATCCCGGCAGGTGTGGTATGCCAGGCATACATTTTCAAAGTATAAAAGACTTCATGCAATGTCACATCAGCATCCCACAGCATCTTATCTGCTCCGAGTAAAAAACAGTGCAACAAGAAAAGGTGAGAGCAACATTGCATTCGATTTCATATTAAATATTATTTCACTTAAAAAATTGTGATATGAATGTCTAATGATGGTTATTTTGTGTCATGTTAATTAAATTCTGAATTGATCAAACAGTGGGAATAAAAATGTATTTTACATTTTCAGAAATATGATCTGGATTAGAATCACCATCATCTGTACTTTAGTGTCTCTGCTGCACGCTCACAAGAAGTGCATGGGACATGTGAAATGGGAACTTTTCACTTTGTCCTTGGATTCAATGGTAAATAATCTTAACAGTGTCATTGCATGCAATGAATCTAACCTAGATGTAATGTAATGAAACATGTATGTGCTTTGTGTGTTCAAAGGGCTCTGCGATATCTCTTGATTGTGCATATGATTATGATAAAGCCAATCTGTGTAAACCACATGATCTGGTCGATATGGTGTGTACATCTGCACTCTTTCCATTTTTTTCTAATTTTGCTGTTTAAATATGTTTTGTCTAGGTCAAATTAAACAAAAACTTTTTATATCCTCAGGTGAATCATAATGCAGTTCTTCTGGCCGATGTTATCCACAGAGCAGAAACGTTGTACAGAGAGAATCCAAATCCAAAGATGTTTATTGAGGCCCTGCAACACACTCGCTATACCATTCGCCCTTGTGTAAGAACCACAAAAGTGCTTCTTTTGGGAAAAATAGATCACTAATATTATCATCATCATCATCGTGAGAATCATGTTGTCTTTATTTTTGTTTTAGATTCATCACTCTCATGAAGTGGCAAAGGAGCCTGTGGCCACATGCTTTAACACATTAGAAAGTTTTCTTAAGAAAAAGGTAAGATTTGTTTCAATTTACCTATTTCTCTGTCTGTATATCTTCATCTTATATCTAAGTCTTATAATCTTTTTTTCTTTTCTTTTCAGTCCCACTCACAGTGTGGATGGGAGATCATAAATTCTATAATGAAGGAGGTTTTTCGGAGGCTGGAGAATCGTTCAGTCAGAAGGAGACGCTAGAAACACTTTTAAGTATTTAACTGCAATTGTCTAAATGGGGAACTTGAATACTTAATGTATTTAATGGAAATGATATTACTATTTTTTTAAACTTAAGATGTAGGCTATATTTTTATATTTTTTTTACGATGTCATGAAACAGTGACATTTTGAAAAGTTTCATGGGACAAGAAGATATTATTGTACTGTATGAGTTTGTGTGTATTTATCCATATGTAGCTTATCCATATGTTATGATCAGTAATATGTTTTTATGTTAATTTAACTTAAACGATTTCAACTTTTTTTAAATGCTGTCAACTCATCACTATTTAAAAAAACCTAATATAAGTTGAATTGACTTACATAACAATATTTAATTAAACGTTTTTGCAACGCTGCAGCTTTCTTTTACTGGAATTATTTCATTAATTTTGTATTTCTCAAATTTTAACTTGCTTTTGCTTTTGAACAAACAGAGAAATGTAAAAAAAAAAAAAACGTTCATGTCATGTTTGCTGTATGAATAAAGAATAAATATATTATGTTTATATTCTGTTTGTAAAGTTGTTATTTTATTGCACAAAGATGACTCACAGTTTCTGTGAATAGTTATAACAAAACAAATCTAAACACATTCTCAGCTTACCTATTTAAACTGTTTGTACACATTTGCCAGCATCCTTCAAGTGTACAATCTTTGACAGCATTTCATTTTTTATAACCAAAAATATTGCATGAAAATGACAGCATACGGGAAATGAAGGATGCTCCTTCAGTCAATTTCCCTGAAGTCCCTAAACAAACCAAAAGGGGGCGGCATGCTCTACTCCAGGTCCAGGTGTTAAACATACGATATCCCAACACTTTAAAACAACTACCAGGGGTAAATAAGTAAAATACAAACCTGTAAAAATAATGATACATGCTTATGTCTCCATTTGCATACGACGGTCTTGCGCTGTGGTTGCATATTAAAGTTGACGGATACAGACGGACCATATTTGTCAAATGCAAAGTTGTTGTCCCGCCTACACGGAACTCTGCCGCCAATGTTCCTATTGGTCAAATTTCTGACGAGAATGAGCCACCTCATCGCTTATTGGCTGAGGAAACAGTCAGTCATAGGATCGTTAACGCGAGCTCAGGAGGGGAAATAGAGGACGTGCGGGAGGAGAGAGCACAGGAGAGAAGAGGATAGGGGCTGATAGCGTCCCCCAACCGGCACAATTTTATATATTATTTAATTTATTCATTATTATATTGTAAGATTTTTATCAAGAAGGAAAAGATGCCAGACAATAAGAAATTCTTCGAGAACCTGTCAGGCGCTGGGAAAGCCATAGCAGTGCTCACGAGCGGAGGAGATGCGCAAGGTACACGACCAGCAGTCTCTTAAAATGTATCTGTGATAATTTATACGGTTATATTGTATAATTGACATCTTATTATAATACAGCTACAAAGTAATATTGTGACGTAGTCAGTGATCATCAGTTTAATGATCTGTCAGTCACATCAGTATGACTGTCAGTGTCCACTATGAGAATGATACAGTACATTGTATCACTGTTATTAAAGCTTTACAATGTATGTGGAAACATATGTATAAAGGTATTAGCAGATGAGACCTTCTCTACATCTCGCTGGGTTAGATAATCCGCCGGGGACGGAAATGTACCATCATGCCATCACACTGACAAGGTCACAGCTTGAAGATCGATAGACAAGTGATGTTAAGGATAAGTATTGTCGCTAGATCCACAACCGCAGGTTATAAGCTAGATAATATCAGAAGAAATGTAGGTTATAATCATGAGGAAGATTATGATGCTTATTCACAGACTAAGTTACGCTAAAGAGCTCATCCAGAGATCAGTACCACGACATATCACTAGAGTGAGCTATACGTTTCGATTTTTAGCCATCGTAATGCTTTCAAAACGTTGGTACTGTCCTCTGTTATGTAATAAGACGGAGATCTTTTATGAATTCACGACATATAAGTGTTTTACAGCACGAGTTCGTGTCACTGCATTGCGGAATTCATCCTCACTCACGTGACCTTTACGAAACCGCACGTATAGCATTTCATCACTATACCTTCATCCACCCTGAAAGCGTATGGTATATGCCTAAATTAGATTAATAATAATATTTTCTTATATATAAATATATGTATTTACGTAATACACAAGCGTTATTCTGCGTTCAATCATAGATATGATGATTTGCGTCTCCCTCAACCAGGAAGTGTCTGTCTGTTTCTCCGTTACTTTCGTTTACTTTAAAGTTGTTCGTACAGTTGCTTAAAGAGATTTGTTATGTTTGTTCATTCATTACATTGTGTATTTTAAGGGAAAACGTGTTGTATGTTAAGTTATGGGTTTATACCGGCTAGGATGCGTACGTGAGCCGGTGCGCATTGCTGCGTAACGTCACAGGAAACTGAGTCACCCGAAACACGCGCAAGACCAAAACCGACTTTTATGTCACGTTTCTCTTATATATATATATATATATATATATATATATATATATATATATATATATATATATATATATATATATATGTAGTTCAAGTTATGTGGATTGGGATACCTTACAGTCGAGATGACTGTCAAAACTTTTCCAAGCAACCTGAATTTATCCTGTCTGCTATTCGTTCTTTTCTGTTAGTCATTCTTTCAATTTTTGCATCAGTTTGCTCCAACTATGTTAAGATCTTTTGATTTGCATTTTTTTTTTATTTGAGACCTTCTGTATGCTGTTGCATTTTTTTTTAAACATTTGTAATATATTAGGAGATATACATTACATTTTATATTATTATTATTCTTTTATTTAACCAGATATAAACTTTCATGAGATTAAAAATCTCTTTTACAGAAGTGACCTGGCCAAGATGAGCAGCACAGTATTAAAGTAAAAAATAAATAAAATACTTATTTAGTCTCCGCCAGGATTCATACCACAAATGCTGTCGTTTTGCATTCACAGGTGTACCAAAATCCATACATCTCGGCCTCACCAATTTCATTTTTAAATGGAAATAATATGGGAAACATCACGAACAGAACACAATTTTACAAGAATTGATCTTTCATTTCCACTTGTTTTTCATATTCGGTTAAGTTATTCAGCACTGTATCTTCCAGATAATTGATCCGCTGTTTTCACTCCTGCTGCTAGTTACCGCATCACATCAATACTCATCGGCCTAAAAATTTGTTAAGTAACTGGATGCCCCTTTATTCACCTCTGTGACTACCTGCACCTGTGTCATTCATTCAGTTTCCATATGTTACAGTAGATGAAAATACCATTTTGAAACTTTAAAGCAGCTGTAGGACAAATATAGCAGACGGAAATTCTTAGTTTGTTTACGTTGACCTGTAGAAGGCTTTGTGATTTATTGAGTTATTGATTTCTAATGTTCCCACAGGGATCCACTCTAAGAGGACTTTTATCCGACCATTTGCATGCATGCAATCATGATTAGTGAATAAAAAATATTGCACATATATACAATAGCATAGAGCCTGTGACAGATGCATTTCTATGGGCCAGAATACTGTACTGTAGATGTGAGAAGGATTCCCATGACCTGGACCAATATGTCACCAACTGGTCAAGCATTCAGAACCCCATAGCAGCTGCATATCAGTGCGTTTGAAGCCACCCACAACAGCTATACAGTAAGATCACGGTGCCATGTTTTGCACAAGCAAGCATATTCTGCACAATGTGGTTTTTGGTTGCCATCATGTGCCTGGAAATGTTTTGAAAAACATCTTTCAACATCTCTCGCAAGCTGGCGATCACATAGATTAATTGAAATCTGAAACTACTGTTTAAACAAATTGAAACATGTTTCTTGCTCTCTTCTTCTTTTTCAGTCAATGTAATGTGTTGCTTAGTAACAGTAGCCGAGCGGGTGCCAATTTAAGGGCTAATTTTTTGATGCCTTCTTAGGACAACACTCAAGGGTATAGTGAGATTAAACTGAACATAAGAGCAAGTATTTATCTTAATCTAACCCTCCATTTCTATTTGTAACCAAATCTATTCTTCCTTCTGAAAGGAAGCATTTGTTCAGACATGGCAGAAAAGGCCTGCAGAGAGTACAGCCTGGTTTATTATATGCATTTGTTTTTGTTTAAGGCGTTGAAATATCTCATAAGTATATTGCCCATGTCAACCAAAACATAATAAACAACATAGCACTTTCTAAACCTGTTTATCTACTCGTAATAGATCACATAGTCTGACGTAATTGTTTTTTCTACTGTGTAACCAGGTATGAATGCTGCTGTTCGGGCTGTTGTCCGTATGGGAATCTATGTTGGAGCCAAAGTTTATTTCATTCACGAGGTTGGTATTTATAGTAAATCTGTAGTTTATATTAGTTGAAAATATGAAATATACCCTGTTTCGGGTTCAGAAACGGCTATGAATATACACACAACATTCCTTTGCTAACAAATGGCCCTAATGGCTGTCTATGTTTGCAGTCATCCTTTCCAAATAGCCACTAAGTTATTTTCAATGTAAAAACTGTTTTACTGTTCGAGAACTAATGGAAATAAATATTTTAATCGATGTGCAAGTCATATTGGTATATTTTTAGTCTTCTTGGCATGGCTGGTACGGTGATATTTCTTGCCTTGTATAAATATTAGCTTTTATTTGCATCCACATTTTATAGGGACACAGTGCAGACATACTAGATGTGCTGGGAAACGACACCAGTCTTTATCTATCGTTATGTAACTGCATCGGTGCAGAAGAAACCCACACAACCATTTTCTACATCCCTCCCTCTTTTCTTAAGTTGTACGCTACAGGTTAATATGTGAAAATATACTTTAGTTATTTGTTTTTGGTGCCACTGGAGGCTCTGATAATAGGCATTGTGATATCTAATCACAATGACATTATTAAATATTGAAGCACATACCATTTCTTTGCCAAGCCTGAACACTGCTTGCCAATTTCATTAAGCCGATTCATGTGACCTCCCCGAGAATTGAATTCATTTCTGGTAACCAGGAGGTCGCTGAAGGACACGAGAAGAGATTTTAATTGCATGTTTGTTGACCCGCAGGGATATCAGGGTATGGTGGATGGCGGCGACAACATCAAGGAGGCAAACTGGGAAAGTGTGTCCAGCATGCTGCAAGTGGTTAGTATTACGAAATGCAGATGGCCCCCAAGGACTCTTTAAAGCCCATATGCATACCATTGCTCATCTGAGCGCAACTGCTACAAGGTTGCCAGTTCCTATGGTGATAAAGCATTATTACATAATGAGCTTGGGTTAAATTCTCAGGAGTCACCCTGACCTTTAATGACCTTCGAGGTCAGCATGTCAATATTCAGGAGAGTGTAAACTTACAGGACTTTTATGTTGTTCCGGTAGCTGACTTGATATAGTATTGTGTCGAGGTCGCTGATGAAAATGCATAGCTGGATTGCACACACTTTGGATAAATATTTGCCAAATGCATGAATGTAAAATTGTCTAAATTATGTAAATACATGTTTATTATATTATGAAATGTGTGACCCTGTCTGTGACATCCAGGTTAAAGTCTCAATCTAATTATGAGATTAGGAGCATTAAAGTTTGATTTCATTCATTGACATTTACGTACTCAGTCGATATTAAAAATATCAAGGTTGTTTGTGACAGAATGGTCTTACTGTTATGATTTTATGTAACTTCACAGGCATATCTTAAAATGATGGTAAACATGTTGTATGATTTCATCCCAGGGCGGTACGGTTATTGGAAGCGCACGGTGCAAAGATTTTCGTACACGCGAGGGACGTCTGAAGGCAGCTCATAACCTGGTGCAGAAGGGCATCACTAACCTGTGTGTGATTGGTGGAGATGGTAGCTTAACCGGAGCCAATCTCTTCAGAGAGGAGTGGAGCGGCCTGCTGGCAGAGCTGCTTCAGCAAGGTATGTGCTTTAAATAATACTGGAATGAAGAATGGTGCAATGTTTTGTGTATGTGTGTTTAGTTTGTAGGCTTTAGTGATGTTTATCAATATAAAAACGTCAACTAAAATATTCATGATATTTTTATATATGTACACGTGAGTGCGCCTGTGGTTGAAGTTCACAACGCGCTGTACAAAGAATAAGTGAACACATTGAATAAAAATAGGTATGTATTCATTAATCTAAGTTAAGGTAAAAACGGTGATGTTTTCCTTTAACTAGTCATGCAAGGTTTATTGTTAACCTAAAGTTAAAACAAGATAATATCTGATGAAATAGAAATATAACAATATTGTTTAAATGTTCTTGTTTTATTTTAGGTCTAATTGATGAAGAGGCAACTCAGAAATACTCCGCACTTCACATCGTTGGGATGGTGGGCTCCATCGATAATGACTTCTGTGGCACAGACATGACCATAGGAACAGACTCAGCCCTGCACAGAATCATTGAGGTTGTGGATGCCATCATGACCACAGCTCAGAGGTACTTCAAAACAGCTGTGATGACCATAAATCTACAAGTTACATAAAATAACATGTTTTCAGTAAAGTCACATTAGACCTAATTCAAATGTGAAACATTTAAAGGTGACATAGAATGATTGAACGGGGTATTTATCCTTGTTCTGTGATGTGACATGTAGACAAACATTTTTTAGTGGATAATAGCGTAATATGAATTGCCCTAAAAACTCGTCATTGGCAGGGAAGCCTTTTCTTTTAATTGACCAGATAACTCGTCAATGGCTGGGAGAGAAATAATATACCTGTACGGCTCGACCAAGTAAATTTAATGTGTGTGAAACACTGTGCTATTTTTGTTCATTTTTAGCAAAAAAGTACTTATTGCAGCTTTAACATTTATTGGGTAACAATAAACTACTTTTTGCTAACAATTCAATTGTCCATTACAGTCACCAGAGGACATTTGTTCTTGAAGTGATGGGCAGACATTGTGGGTGAGTTTCAAATCCTTTCAAACCAATGGCATGATTATTACACATAATAGTTAAAGATATTGTTTGCTGTCAAATCAGACACTGTATTCTGTATATCCGTATGAAGCTATCTGGCTTTAGTGAGTGCGCTGGCATGCGGAGCTGACTGGGTGTTGATTCCTGAAATGCCCCCTGAGGACGGATGGGAAGAGAAAATGTGTCAGAAACTCTCGGCGGTATAAGAAAAACAAAACACGCAACACATTTTATATACTTTTAAAGTTATTATCATAGTTACTTATTTGTTCATGATTTATGTCTTGGAAAAAAGTTTTAAGCTAATGTATCTGCTACTTACAGAAAGTAGATCACCACAATAAAGCTATGTGAAGGGCAAAGTCTTCCAGACAGAGAATTATAAGATTATATTATTCCAAAAGAGCCAAGTTTGACATACCGATTTATTTAATTGATTTTGACATTGTGGAACAAGATAATTTTTAGACAATCTAATGTCCACTTGCCGTAAAATTCAATGTACATTTTTTGTTTGTAACACACTTATGTTTGTCTGTGAAACAAATGTGTTCACCGCCCCAGACTCGATCCAGAGGTTCAAGGTTGAACATAATCATAGTCGCTGAAGGAGCCATTGACAGACATGGAAAAGCTATTACCTCTAGTATTGTCAAGGATGTGAGTACTGAATGCCTCCGAAGGAAGAGAGCAAAAATCTGGAAAACTGCAGAACGGAAAATGAGGAATACAAAAATGCTGCCAACTGTGTGGTGCAGTTTTTAAAGATGTGGGTGGTTAACCAACAGGGTGCAGGTTTCCAGCAAGTTACTGTGAGATGAATGTCCCTGGAAAAAGTGACTATTTCTTAAACAACATCTGCAGTTCGTACTCCAGCTTTTTGAATCTCTTCCGACATTTTAGATCATCAGTTTGACTTGTCTCTTACCCCTCGTAGAAACGGGCAGGGATGAAAAGGCTGAATATCATAATAGTAGCCGAAGGTGCGATTGATCGTAAGAACAAGCCCATTACCTCTGAACATGTAAAGGATGTAAGTACATCAGGCCCATAAGGTCTAGCTCCTGCATTGACCTCTCTGACCCTACTCCCTCTCTGGCTTTGTCTTGTGTGGTTTGCTTAAAAATGCACACATTTTTCTGGTAAGGCACCCTTTAAACGTCTAAACGCTTTGGTAACTGCTTTGACTTTTATCTTGACTATCTTAACTATCACACTGTGTCAGTGCATGCAGTAAATGTTTTGTACACCATCTAAAGCAGAGACATGCATGTTTTATTGCAGTGTTATATTTTGGGATACGGTGCGTTTTAAAGCATTTGCTATTATTTATTCATAATATAACGGCCTTCTTACATATGGCTTGATAAGAAAAAAGCCTCTCTGATTGAACTGAAAATTTTCATACAGTATGTTAGATGATTAAATAAGTTGGCATAAAAGAGGGAGTAAAATAAGGACAAAAAAGTCACAATATTGGAAAAAATTCTCAAGCTAACTTTGCCCAGGCATGCAAAATAAAACATTTTCAGGAGTGAAATGCTTGATTTAGACATGTTTTCTTGTTATGAGTGAACAGAAGTAGATGCCATCTAACAGGTCTTGCAGGAGTTGAACTAACATTGACTCACTTCTGAAAACGGGCTCCAAGTTACTGACTACTTTTTCTGCATGTGCAATACAGCTTTCTTAAATTTTTTCTGCTTAATGCATGCAATTTTATGGGAAATTTCCGCCCTGCCTTTCTTGCTTGTGCTGGTTGGTCATTAAATATTGTGCACTGTGAAATTTAATTTTAAGCTAACTTAATGATTTAAATTCTGTTTAGTGTGTAATAGATACAAATTATTGATATGGTGATATTTGTAATTAAAATAAATAATAATGGATCAAAAATGAATTGACTTTATTAAATAATTATTAATATTTACTCAAATGAATGAGCTTCTGGCTTACTAGGTATTAAATGTTATTTTTGGATAAAAAAGGTTGTGTTCACAAAATGTGACTTAAAGGGACACTCCACTTTAAAAAAAAAATATGCTCATTTTCCAGCTCCCCTAGAGCTACTGTAAACCTTAAATTTTTACGGTTTTGGAATCCATTCAGCCAATCTCTAACTCGGTAACACTTTTAGCATAGCATAGCACAATCCATTGAATCTGATTAGGCCACTAGCATCGCGGAAAAAAATAACCAAAGAGTTTCAATATTTTTCCAATTAAAAACTTGACTCTTCTGTAGTTACATTGTGTACTAAGACCGACTGAAAATTAAAAGTTGTGATTTTCTAGGCTGATATGGCTAGGAACTATACTCTCATTCTGGCGTAATAATCAAGGACGTTGCTGCCGTAACATTGCTGCAGCAGCGTAGTGATATTATGCAGTGCCCGAAAATAGTCCCCTGTTATTGAAAGAAACGAAAATAGACGAAAACAGTCCCGTGGGTTTCTTTCAATAACAGGGGACTATTTTCGGGCACTGCATAATATCACTACGCCTGCTGCAGCAATGTTACGACAGCAAAGTCCTTGATTATTACGCCAGAATGAGAGTATAGTTCCTAGCCATATCTGCCTAGAAAATCACAACTTTTAATTTTCCGTCGGTTTTTGTACACGATGTAACTACAGAAGAGTCAAGTTTTAAATAGGAAAAATATCAAAACTCTTTGGTTATTTTTTAGCATGATGCTAATGGTCTAATCAGATTCAATGAATTATGCTAAACTATGCTAAAAGTGGTAGCGCCAGACCCAGAGATCAGCTGAATGGGTTCCAAAAAGGTAAAAATCAAATGTTTAACTCTAGGGGAGCTGGAAAATGAGCATATTTTCAAAAACAGTGGAGTGTTCCTTTAAAAACCTTTAATTCCCATAAGTAAAGAATAAATCTTCTTTATAATCCTTCCAGCTCGTGGTTCGCTGCCTGGGCTTTGATACGCGCGTGACCATCTTGGGCCACGTCCAGAGAGGCGGGACACCTTCAGCATTTGACAGGATTTTGGTAAGACACAGAAGGGTGGGGAGTGAGCAAACCATAAGTACATAAACAGATTTGATGTCATGGGGATTAGGGATTCATATGCTGTATATTCTACATTGAAATATTAAAGGAAGATGTACTGTATGTGTTTGCATGTAAACATCTACACAGAAAATGACAGAGCTTTGCTTACAGAACAGAATTAAAGATTGCAGTGCTCTTCTGTGTTTGTTCTCAGGCCAGTCGTATGGGTGTAGAGGCTGTTCTGGCGCTGCTCGAGACCACCGCGAACACACCGGCTTGTGTAGTGTCTCTGTGTGGAAACCAGTCTGTGAGGCTGCCTCTCATGGAGTGTGTGCAGATGGTAAGAGCTGGACAGATGCCAGTACAAACACACAAGCCTGAGTTTACTGTCACAGTGAGAAAGATCCACAGTCATTCATTACAGGAATGACAACATTAGCATCACCGCTTCACTGATAAAACGTTTCTTAATTCTGTGCTGTTGACACTGTGCAAAATCAAAAAAAGTTGCAAGCAAGCGCCAGCATTTTTCATGATTTTCACAAAAGTTTAATGCCTTCCAGAATACCTTCTTCTTTGAATATATAAACATACAATGTATCAAATGAAAGAGCAAACCATCTGCTTCCGGTTTTTATAAGTTGGGTAAGAGTAGTGATGCACCGATGCATCGGCCGCCGATATTTATCGGCCGATTTTTGATGAATTTGAAACCATCGGCATATCGGCAATAGCACGAGAAAGGCCGATACCGATTGTTTATTAATTAACCGCATAAAGTCAATGAATTGCATGTCTGTTGTTCAATTAAAATGATTTAATGTTTGGGTGTGCACTAGGGCTGTTCCGAATACAATTCTTTGAGCTTCAAAGCTCTAGTAGAAATCAAATCAAATATTCAAAGCTTCGGAAGGAGGGGCTGAACATATTTTTCTCTTTAATAAAGGCAGGAATCTGTGTGCGTATGTAGCGGCGTGCCTGTCACGCGTGCTGCGAGAACAGCATTAGTGAAACAAAACACAAGCAATACTTTTAATAAGGTAACGTTAGCCTAACATTTTTCTAACAAACAAACACTCCCGTATCAGAAATTTAGAAGCACAGTAATTACTGATAACGTAAAGGGTAACTTAGGCCATTTAAATAAAACAACGTAAATAAATGAACGAATGAATGAAGTTCAACAAACTGTAATAAAACGGTAGCATACTGTACTTTCAAAATCAAGTTTATTTACTAACACTTACACCATCCAATACGTTTTTCATCAGTAGAACAATAAAGAAGATATTTTGCAGAAACCCCAGTGCTCCGTCATGCAAGTCAATCGATCCGCCACTTTAAACATGTATATCTAATACAAAAGTAATCCCCCATAACTCCGTGTGACATATTGATGTCTTGTGAAGGAAATCAATCAGTTTTTGCAAGAAACTGAACGTTATTTACAACACTATTAGCGTGAATGCCAAAGCAGGAAGCGCGCTTTCCGTTCGAGGCGATCTCTTCTACTGGTGGCGTTTGATGGCTGTTTGCTATGGATGTTGGTCTCTCTGCGCCACCTATAGAGCGGGAGCGTGAAGCGCACTTCCTGCTTGGCAAAAGCTCTGCATTAACGCTGTGAAATATTTATATATATTCGAATCTCAAAACTGAAAATTGAATGTCAACCAACGGAACGAATATTCAAACATTGTGGTCCAGCCCTAGTGTGCACTATACTTAAGCACCGACAGAAAACCTTTGTTAAGCTGGCTCAAATGTCTTGGACAATAAAAGAAACAGACTGCACTTTAGTGGGGCAAGAAGTCCAACTTTTTTGAAGTAGCAATATTTATACTCTGTTTAAAGCAATAGCACTGGCATTATTTATGTTTATTAAAGAAATCAAATATATATGTAAAAAAAATTAGTTAATGTTGTTAATAAAAGAAATGCTGAATAGCAAAAACCACCTTTGAAGGTTGTCATGTTGTCTTATTATATTTGTTTTAGCTTAATTTGTGCCTCTTATTATGTTGGTCAGTTGAATGTTAATTAGATCCAAGAAATAAACTAGCTAATAGACAAACTGTATAATATTGTAGGCTAAAAGTGTTTAATATCGGTATCGGCATCGGTATCGGCCATAAGTTGTCTGCTTAAATCGGTATCGGTATCGGCCCAAAAAAATCCTATCGGTGCATCCCTAGGTAAGAGCACTACCTGGTGGATAATAGCGGAAATACGGATTGCCGGAAAAACTCGTCATTGGCAGGGAAGCGTTTTCTCTTAATTGACGAGTTAACTTGTCAATGGCTGGGAAAGAGTTAACATAGTTTTCAACTAGTCCATGAATGTCCTGCAAAAAATTGTCAAATTATGTATACGCATGGGCCAGTTATTGGTTTCAAGGTATACCGAGGTTTTTAACAGTCAAGGTTTCAAAACCACTAAAATGTTATGTGATACCTTTTCCAAGGTATGAGCTGTGTTTATACAAAATTCATTAAAGGTCCCGTTCTTTGTGTGTTTTTGAAGCTTTGATTGTGTTTATAGTGGGCAATATAACATGTGTTCATGTTTCACGTTAAAAAAACAATTTCATACAATTTACTTATCTGTATAGCGCTGTTTTCACTGTCCTCAAAACGTGCTTATGTCTTCGTTCTATGAAGTCCCTCCTTCAGAAATACGTAACGAGTTCTGATTGTGTAGTTTGTTTAGTGTGTTGTTATACAATAGCAGCGTAGCTTGCCGTTAGCTTAGCTGGCGACTGATGTATATCTGCGGGCGGAGTTTAGTCAAAACATAGTTCTAGTGACGTCATTAAAGCAGGAAGTAGAGGGCTGTAGTCCAAACCGGCCGTTCACTTTAGGCTTTGAAATGTGAATTCTGTTAAATAAAGTATATCACCTGACAGTGAACTTTGAGCTTTATCATTTTACAGGTATTATTTATGCTATTATAGCAACATTACACACTAACTAGGGTTTAAAAAATGGGATCAGGAAGAACGTGACCTTTAAATCATGCAAGTCATGTGATTGATTTGATGTTTATATTTAATATGCATAACTAAAATATTATATATTTTTAAAGCATATTATAATTTAAAGGCTTTATTTTAACCTGGCATTTAAAAATAAAAATTTTTAGTGTTGCAATGGCAATACCGCAACACCGTGAAATGTGGTATTTTTGCTAAAGGTTATATTACCGCCAGAATCTTATATGGGCCCATGCCTAATCATGTATCCCAGCTGTTGTACCCTTTTAAAAGTCCAGCTTTGCAGCTAAATAAAACTTTAAAACGCATGTAAATAATAAACGTTCGGCATGAGGATGCAATTGTCCACGATATATATATGTGTTGTAAAGTCTCTTTGATGGGAAAGTGAAGACACGTCACGCTGTTAGGACCGAAGCGCATCCTCATAGAAAATACGCATATCTCTGTAAAGGCAAAGAGAGAAATCCAAATCTGCACGTCGCACATGAGCAACGGGTGGTAAAAATGCTCGCACTACGTAAAAATATCTCTAACTGCAGCCGCATTCAGGAGCACTATGATGACAAAAGTAAACAGAAAGATTGGTTCACGAGATCAGCAAATTTAGCGAGTACCGATCGAGTCATTTAATGCCGATCGATCAGAGCATCCCTAACACACATATAAGAGCCTTTTTACATATTGTGACAATTTCTCCAGGAATCGATACATAATATTTTGTTTATTTCATTTCAATTTAATTGTATTAATTTAAAAGTGTAAAGTATGCATGAAGGGTCCCTGAGTTGGAGAAACTGGGTAACTACAATATAGAAAAAAAGTATAATTTGAAAAAGTCTAATATACAGTACTGTGCAAAAGTCTAAGGCCACCATGCCATAATTAGATTTGTTGTTTTTGCAAATGTTGTAGTGATCATATATAATTGTTTCTCAGTCTCTTTATTAGAATATAACCATAAAATACAGGAAACTTGAGTATCTAGTATTAAAAACAGTATAAAAGTATAAGCTGAAGTGTGAAGTATTTAGGGTAAACTCTCTTTCCACTTGAGCAATAGCAGGAAGCTGCAGGATTTCTTAAACCTAAATAAAATTAAATCCTAATTTCTAACTCGAATTGAATGACTTCAGGACTTCAGTCTCCTCAAAAAAGCTCAAGATGTGTTTCTTGCCAAGAGAGGTCACATTAAATATTGACTAATGCCTGAAGAAGATATTTAGTTTCAAATTATTTAACGGATTTTCTGTTTGTATCTTAATAAAATAGATTGAAAAATAAATATGGATGGACATTAAAGGGATAGTTCGCAAAAAAATGAAAATTCTTTCATCATTTACTCACTCTCATGTTGTTACAAACCCGCATAAATTTCTTTGTTCTGATGAACACAAAGCAAAATATTTTAAGAAATGTATGTAACCAAACCGTTTGTGAACCCCATTCACTTCAATAGTAGAAAAAAGAATACTATGGAAGTAAATGGGGTCCACGAACGGTTTGGTTACAAACATTTCTTAAGAAATCTTGCTTTGTGTTCATCAGAACAAAAATAATTTATAAAGGTTTGTAACAACATGAAGGTGAGTAAATGATGACAGAATTTATATTTTTGGGTGAACTATCCCTTTAAAACTTCTAAAACAACAGGTCTGGTGGTGTTATAAGTTTATAAGATATGTTTATAAGAAACAAATCACAGTGTAACTAAGATACGATGATCATAGCTTTTTCGGTTTGTCTTATAGACTCAGGAGGTGCAGAAGGCCATGGATGAAAAGAGATTTGAGGATGCTGTGCAGCTGCGTGGCAGGTGTGTTTGCTTATTTAATAAGTGTGTTTTTAAAGCACACTATTTAAGTGGTGCTTGAAGCATAAACCATAAATCACACAGTTAAAAATAAAACTATTGGAGTTCAAAAGTGTTTAAAACTTAAAGTTCACCTTAAGCTTTTAAAGTACCGTTTGTATATATTTATTTATATAAAATGTAGCAGTTTATCACATAATGTATAAATACTGCTTATATTTTCAGATTATATATACTAATACATAATTAAGAAGATACATCTTTCATATACATCTTATAGCTTTAGTGTAGTCAGCTACTTTTTGTTAGTAACTATATCTTAACCATAACTATGAATTTAACTCAATTGAAAACTCATATATATATATGTGTGTGTGTATTTGTGTAACTGCAGGAGTTTTCAAAACAACTTGAAGACTTATAAACTTTTGGCTCACCGCAAACCAGCGTCCGAGCTTCCAGTGGTGAGTGTCATATTTTATTTGCTTTGGACTGGTAATCTCAACCACACAACACCTCTGTTGACTGACACCGGTGTGTTATTTGACCATACATAGCATTTTACAACCACTTGATTAGTCAGTAAGATTTAACACTACACTCCAGCTCAAAGAAAATGTGTCATATTTTTTTCATTACGCCATCTTTTTTTATTCCAACAAACACCACACAACAGTTTTACAATTTCTCATTTTACAATATGTTTCTCGTGAATAAAATCAAGTCTTAACCCTACATTTTTTTAAATACTGTATTTTACTGAGAACATGATATTACAAAGGTTAGATGTAAACATGATTCATTTCCTTTACAGTATATCCAAACAAGCTCTGCTATATATTAGCTGAAATCTATAAGCTCTAGTCTGTTTTTATGTATATTCAGAAGTATATATTAGTTTAATGGATATGCGAGGGTCCATGTACAGTGCGTGTGATGCAAATTTCATCATCAGAAAAGCTGTGCATGCACGTACAGCAGAATGTAGTATGTAGCCCAGGAGGTGCATTGCATTTTGTTGCAATGTGCACAAACAAATATGTTCACATGAGTCAACTATACATTGCGAGGCTGTGCGCTCGACTGTGCGCGTACTGTATGTGGACCCACGTGTAAAAACTGAACTATACTTCTAGATTAATACCACTGCTGAATGTGTTTAATGTGTAAATATGTACAGTCTCTCTCATTCTCTCTTTCTCTCTCTTTGTATATAGACAGATTTGTTTGATTTTAATGTTGTAGTCGCTTCATCACAGTTTGAAAAAGTCAAAGGGCAGCATGTCCAGAAGTGTTTAGTCAATAATCCATCTGTGTTTGATGTTGCTCTGAGCTGTTGAGTAAACTGAAGGTCTACAGTATTAACCTGTGCAGAATGAAATGAAAAACATTGATAAATGCTGGCAACAGGCTGGAAACATTGTTAAATCTTAATAGACATGTGTGCTGAACAACACATCAAATGACCTAGAAACAAAATGCCTCATATATGTCCCTACTGTAAATAAATAGCCATTTAACCACATTTCCAGTAGACTTTATAGAAAATACCTAGCTGAATTTATTATAATCCAGGAGAAGGGTCTGTGTATTCATAATATGACAACCAAACCAATAAAGTCAGCAAAACCGATAAAGCATTGCATTTAAAAAATACTTGCTACAGTATTGTGCAAACTATAACGTAATTTGACCTAAATGTGATGTGTTATGCTTTAATTTATCTCTCAGAGCAATTTTAATGTGGCTGTATTGAACGTTGGAGCTCCCGCTGCTGGCATGAACGCTGCAGTACGGTCTGCTGTCAGGGTGGGCATCTCTGAAGGACACAAAATGTTCGCCGTCAACGATGGCTTTGAAGGATTCTCTAATGGACAGGTATATATATATATATATATGTCTTTACATTCCCATCTTAAGAAAACATCCAAAGGTTTTTTGCTTCATATATATCATATGCAAACTCAGATGTGAGTCCAGTCTTCTATGTGCTTTATGTGAATATTATTAATGTGATGCTCAGACCTAGATGACTATTCCCCCTATCCCCAAGAGTTAGATAAGTCCATACATACCTTTCTCATCTCCGTGCCTGCTGTAACTCTATCTGACGCAGCCCTCGCTAGCTTAGCTTAGCACAAAGACTGGAAGTGAATGGCTCCAGCTAGCATACTGCTCCCAATAAGTGACAAAATAACGCCAACATTTTCGTATTTATGTTTTGTGATTTTAATAGTCACACCGTGTATAAATAACAAGGTGATATGAGACACAGCCATCTTTTAACAGTATGCATACTGGGAACTATATTCTCAGAAGGCGAAGCACTGCTACTTGGGCGGAGTGATACATAGTTCCCAGTATGTATACTGTTAAAAGATGGCTGTGTCTCATATGACCTTGTTATTTATACATGGTTTGACTATACAAATTACAACACATAAATGGGAAAAATGTTTGCGTTATTTTGTCACTTATTGGGAGCAGTATGCTGGCTGGAGCCATTCACTTCCAGTCTTTGTGCTAAGCTAAGCTAGCGGACGCTGCGTCAGACAGAGTTACAGCAGGCACGGAGATGAGAAAGGTATTCAATTTTAAGCAGTGTTTTAGTTATTGTAAAAGAGATTTGTGTTACTGCTAGGTTAAATTAATTCAGTGCTCCACCTTTCATTGGGACACTCAAATGCCATTGTGTTAATTGTTTTCAGCCCCATTGAATGTTGAAAACAGCAAAGATATCGGTTAGTTAAATTGCAAGGCAGAAGTGTTGTACAGTAGCCCTTATACTTTTAATCTCTTATGCATATAAAACAAAGCAATTTTGCTGCAGTACTGCTCTCAGTTGACATGTAAACCCATCAGGCCAAGAGCAATTTGAGTTAAACAGACATAGACACAAAACATGTACAGTTATAATCACATTAAAACATTTCCAATTAGGAATACTCATGGATTTGGACAAATGTAAATGTCCCCTTTTATTGTAATGTTTTTCTCAGATAAAAGAGGTCAATTGGGCAGATGTTGGGGGCTGGACTGGCCAAGGTGGATCTCTTCTGGGAACTAAACGGTACGGATTGGGAATGGGTTGGGAATGTCGTTTAAAGTACAGTTTTAAATGTAAAGTGTCAGGTTTTGCTCAGTTCTTCTTTGTATTGTCCCCTTATAGTACCCTCCCTGCAAAACACCTTGACAAAATCGCAGAACAGATGCGGAAATATAACATTAATGCACTTTTAGTCATTGGAGGATTTGAGGTATGTGTTACATTTAAATTTTTTGTTAAATAATTAACAAATTAAATGTATATGCTATTCCTTACATATACGTGTGCTATATATGTTTTATTTTTTATGAAATTAAATTAAACAAATACATGTTTTTGCTATCTCACCATGCATTTAATTAGTTAAAGTTTTATGGATTTTATAACCTGCTTACCCTCTCCATCATGTTTTCCTATATAGCATCACCTAAAGCGTACTATACTTCCTGCCACTTTTGGTCTTTTCATAGTGTAATAAATATCCAAAAGCACATCAGACTTTATATGCTGCCCATCTGCTTGAATGCAGGATCAAAAACCGAATCTCATATTCAGACCACCTGCTTTTCTAGAGTCATTTCATGCTGCCACCTTCAGTCTTTCTCTACACAGCTCATTAGTATACAAGTGTTTAAAAGATGTATGGATTCTGTACCATGTATGTATTCATTATGCAAGGAGTGGCTCCTGCCTCATGCTCTTCGTTGTGATGGCCATGGCTCTCCACTTGGCTTCCTCCCAGTCTCATTCCCAGTCTATCCCATTATTCCATTCCCGTTCCGATCACAGCAGTGTTACATTAAAGCCCCGGCTCTGCCCTGTAGGCCTACCTGGCGATCATGGACTTGTTAGCGGCCCGTGGGACTTACGAAGAGCTGTGTGTGCCAATGGTCATGGTTCCGGCCACTGTCTCCAACAATGTGCCCGGCTCAGACCTCAGCATTGGTGCAGACACGGCTCTGAACGCCATCACTGATGTAAGTTAGGCTGGGGGACATCACCCAACAGCCAATCGCATCAGACGCCTTCAATTTACCAGCCAATCACATTAGAGGCTCTGCCTACTGGTTATCAGCAGCACATAAGGTGATTGAAGCGATTGATTGATCAGCATGTTGAAATGAGACATGTCAAATTATGCTTTTATGGGCTTTGTCTCAAAACCTTGTGACTTTATAGTTTCTGAAACAGGGTGCATATGAGCCATATTAACAAACATGCAATAAATGCTAAAGCAAGTAAAAAATAAATATTTCTGACATCACAAGCTTTACTGATTTGGCTGGTAAACTTAAAGGCGAGCTGTTAGCTAGCAGGTAAGTGGAGATGACATCATGGTGGCATGTTTTGAACCCCCGGCTTTTGTGTGGCAGTGATGTGTCCGAGCCTGCGTCGTGCTGTGATCACACTGCATTAACCTGTCATAACAGATTAGTGGCCCTGACTGGAGTTCGTCTGCATACTTTTATAATACAAATGACTTAAATCAACACAAGCCTCGCACACAGGGGACTGCAAACTTGCTGTATTAAATGAATACAGCAGATTCTGCCATCATTTACTCAACGTATTACTTATAAGGGCTGCACGCTTAATCAATACAAGTCGTATTCCTAAATTATATTCGTCTGTCTATTAAACCTTTGACAGAAATTAAACCGGAAATTTGAAATATGCGTGAGCGCTGTCGGAGTCAGAGAGAGCCGTCATCATGTAAAGGAGGATCTTTAAACGGTTTTTTACAATTGTTTATTGGTTTACTCGTTTAAACGACGCATTTAAAGCACAGATGAAGCTCACGTTTATTGTGCTTTGCTTTCATAGATGCGCAAGCGGTGCATTCATATTGGCCGTGCATGTAATACAAATGACTTAACTCAACGTTGATGATTTCAGATCACTGCAATGATTGAACATCTCTTTAACTCTTTCCCCGCCAGCGTTTTTAAAAAAAAGTTGCCAGCCAGCGCCAGCATTTTTCATGATTTTCACAAAAGTTTAATGCCTTCCAGAAAATTTTCTTCTTAAAATATATAAACAAACAATATATCAAATGAAAGAACAGACCCTCTGCTTTAAAAAAAAAAAAAAAAAAAACTTTCATCCTACCTTCATTATTTCTGTTTTTAGCACCTCTCAAACATGGGTAGGTTTCTTCAAAAACACCCAATTTTGGGCAAAAAGCTGAGATAATTCCATTTTTACGAAGGACTTTTGATAGAGATCAGATGCAGAGCGATCTTTAAAACATACACGGAGTTCTTTCTCTTTCACGTGAGGCGCTACTTCCGCGTTGTATAAGTTGCGGAAGTGCGCCACCTGGTGGATTATAGCGGTATTGCGGAAAGCCAGAAATTCTCGTCATTGGCATGGAAGCGTTTTCTCTTGTGGCGGCAAAAGAGTTACAAAACACAAGGGGGAGCTGCAGCGCCTGTATAAACAAGACAGTATCAGATGGCGCTCCTTAACTTACAGTGTAAATGCGATACATTGCACAGCCATTCAATACAATGGAAAAAAACTGCATTTAAAGAAATGCTGATGACTTTGATAAGTAGTATGAACTGCCAGGTAAAACATACATTTCCAAAACAGGAAAGAGAAGGATGCCATTCTTAAGGATATGTAAGGAATTATGGTCCAAGACTAATATGACCTTAGTAGGATTGGCTACTATTTAAGGCCTGTTCTGGTATAGTCAGTTTATTTTATTGCATTTTTATTTTTAGTTATTTTCATTTCTTATGAAGAATTTTCAGGTTTTGAAAGATATATTAATTGAATTAATATTCAAAATATTTAATTTAAATAGTCACAACAATGTTAAAATTATTTCATGAACAAACAAAAAATTATGAGAATTAAAAATTGTCAAAGCAATAAAACAGACAATTAATCGTCACAATCGTCAAAGTCCTAAAACAGGCAATTAATTGTCATTACCGTCAAAATGTATTAGACAATTAACCGTCAGCCAAATTTCATTATCATGACAGCCCTAGCACTTGTGAATGTGTTACCATTTAGCCTTGCCCCATTCATTCATATGGCTCCAAACAGGGATGAATTTAGAAGCCACCAAACACTTCCATGTTTTCCCTATTTAGAGACTGTTACATGAGTAGTTACACGAGTAAGTATGGTGGCACAAAAAAACTTTTGTTTGGATCCTAAGGAATGAATGGGGCTAGGCTAAATGCTAACACACTCAATAAGAGCTGTACAAAGATTAAAAGTGCATGCATTGAAAAAATAGGTATGTATTCATTTGTCAGTTGAGGTAAGAACATAGTAAAATATTGAAAAACTGTGGTGTTTTCCTTTAAGGAAAATGAAAGGAAAATTAAACCTACTCATGAGATTGATTATTCCTGTCTAGATGGGTCTTGGATTGAAAAAGTTTGATGTATAAGTTTCAAAGAGCTCTTTTCAACCACACAGTATTATTATTATTTATTTATGCATTATTTACAGTATTCAAAAAAATATTTATAACAGAAGTACTGGTATAATAGTTTACAGTTTACATATAAACACTAATGTCTATGATTGCGGGCAAACACCACACCCAAAAACAACCAAAAGCATTTTTGCTCATACCTGCAAGATGGCAATTTTAACATGCTATAATAAATTGTCTATATGGTATTTTGAGCTAGAACTGTTTTGTCAAAACCTACTTATAACTTAAGTTATTTTGTTTATTTCGATACTCATTTTTTCCCCCAAAATCGTGCAGCCCAACTCTATAATGTTGCATTGCTTCAAAGCAGCTTTAAGTTGAAGAAAAAAAACATGCCTGATCCCTGTCGTCTCGCACCTGGCAACCCTGTATGTGTGTTTGAGTACGCCTATGTGCACAACCCAATCCATATCGTACCCCCTCCCAATTGTCTGCCAGCCGGAAGCCATGACGGCCATCACGCGGGCGTGTCCGCGGGGTCCGCTCCTGCATCAGTGCATCCCCTGCTGTTCTAATGTGCGAATTGTCCTGTCCTATGTGATCCCTGCCATGCTGTGCCGTGCTGTGAAAGGCGTTAGAGTGTCTGATGCAGCTGTATGAGGCTCGCGCCAGCTATGAGGAGTTTTGCATCCCGCTCTGTATGCTGCCTGCCACCATTAGTAACAATGTGCCCGGCACTGATCTCAGTATCGGGGCAGATACGGCTCTCAATGCCATTGTGGAGGTAAGAGGAGAAAACCTCCTGCTGTATATCATGGGTGACGCTTTACAGTAAATATACATTTGTTAATGTTAGTAAGCTATTGTACATTAGTTAAGATAAACAAACAATGAACAAATGCTAAAATAATACCAATATGTACCTCTGAGGTATTATTTTGAACTCTTTAGTTGAAAAAATTACACATAGATATTCAATGTTATATAATTATTTAGGCTGAAACAGGCCATTTAAAATTTTATGGAAGTACTCCCAAAATTTAGCTTGACTATGATTCAGTGTTTCGGTAAAAAATTGTATCTTTCCACACTGATTAGTGTTTATAACAGTAGGACTTTGAGTTATTTATAAAGCTGGTTTTATTGCATGGCATGTAATTTGGCATGATAGTGTTCTGTGGAAATGGCGTTCAGCAGTACCCCGCATATTCTGATGAAATCTGTGTGTTTGTCAGACATGTGATCGCATCAAGCAGTCAGCCAGCGGCACGAAGCGCCGTGTGTTCATCATTGAGACGATGGGAGGATACTGTGGTTATCTGGCCAGTGTCGGTGGTCTGGCAGCAGGTGCTGATGCTGCGTACATCTATGAGGAACCGTTTGACATCAGAGACCTACAGGTTACCCACACACACAAACTGTTGTTTCAAAACTGCCGGTGTCCTTGTGAATAAAATCTAATTATATAACTATAACATAAGGTTATGTAATCTTTGCTATAAGGCCAAGATACAGTATACAGTTACAGTAAATAAGGAACAATGTCGCCATCTTTTGGTCACATGAAGAAATTACTTTTCTTTTTCTTTTTCAGTCTAATGTGGAGCACTTGACAGAAAAAATGAAGACCAGCATTCAGAGAGGCCTTATCTTGAGGTTAACTTATCTTGTCCCTGTCTGTCTGTCTATCTATCTATCCGTCTGTCTGACTGTTTGTTTGTGTGTCTGTCTGTCTATCTGTCAGCCTATCTACTGTATCTGTCTGTCTGTCTGTCTATTTGTCTGTCTGTATGTATGTCTATATGTCTGTCTATCTGTCAGCCTATCTACTGTATCTGTCTGTAGGGCCGTATAAAATCCGTTTTATTTTTTCGCAAATTCCGTTTTATCCGTTTTAATTTTTGGCAATTATTTTTTTTACCCTTTACTGTTATTTTAGTCATAAAAAGAGTGTGCCTTTAATGTTAATGATAAAAATGTAAATGATTTGGGGAAAAACTGGATAACACGATTACTTAATGACTGTAAAACATGCATTTAGACACGCACATACACATGCACACACACGTGCGCGCACACACACAACTCAATTCAATTCAATGCATTGTTTAGTGTTGTTGCAGAAGGCTACAACAAGGTGACAAAGCAGTGGTGCCTTCAGAAGTGCCTTAAACACCTTGGTACAGCGAACACAATCCATATTTTATACACGATCGCTTGAAATGCATATAACTTTACAAAAATACACAGGATAGTGATCTGACTTATGACAGCATGAGCACGCAGCTCTCTGCACGTGCGAGCGAAAGAGAGACAGAGAGCGGCACCACGATGGAGATGATTATATTTTAAATGCGAGGGATAGTTAGTTTGCCTCAGCTCGCTTAAAAAGCATAAAACTGAACAAATACATGAGGATTTGTGTTCGGACTTCGGACAGATGCGGGAGCGCGTGCACGTGAGAGAGGTACAGTGAGACAGATGTGGATGAGAGAGTGCATGTATCTTTGCACTCACCGTGAACACAATGTTGACAAAACTTACAAAATAACAGTTCTCCGGTCACAAAAAAGTCATGTGAGAACTGCTCAGAACTAAGTGCTTAGCGTCCAATTTCTTAATTTTTTCCCTGACGAAAGTAGATCGTGGAGAGACGCTTCCACATGGTTTCAGTGTTTTGGAGGGGGTCTGAAACGACGGAAGGGGATGTGTCGCCCAGATTTAATTCCCCCGGTCTGCATTTCCCCCAGACATCCGTTCATCTCCCACACAAAAACATAATTTTATTAAAAATATGTAAAATTCCGCGAAATTACACGTTAATACTAGATTCCGTGTTAATTTGCCAATTCCGCGATTCCGTCCGCGATTCCGTGATCGCGGAAATTATAGAGCCCTATGTCTGTCTGTCTATATGTATGTCTGTATGTTTGTCTATCTGTCTGTCTGTCTGTCTACATGTCTTGCTGTCTATATGTCTATCTGTCTGTCTGTCAATATGTCTATTTGTCTGTCTGTCTATCTATCTGTGTACATGTCTTTTTGTCCGTCTGCCTGTCTGTCTATCTGTCTGTCTATGTGTCTATTTGCCTGTCTGTATGTATGTATGCATGTCTGTCTGTCTATATTTCTGTCTGTCTGTCTATATGTCTGTCTTGCTGTCTGTCTGTCTATCTGTCAGCCTATCTACTGTATCTGTCTGTCTATCTGTCTGTCTGTCTATTTGTCTATCTGTATGTATGTATGTATGTATGTATGTCTGTCTGTCTATATTTCTGTCTATATGTCTGTCTTGCTGTCTGTCTGTCTGTCTGTCTGTTTGTCTATCTTGCTGTCTATATGTCTATCTGTCTGTCTGTCAATACATCTATTTGTCTATCTGTCTGTGTACATGTCTTTTTGTCTGTCTGCCTGCCTGTCTATCTTTCTGTCTGCCTATATGTCTATATTTCTGTCTGTCTATATGTCTATCTGTCTGTCTGTCTATCTGTATGTCTATCTGTCAGCCTATATAGTCTGTCTATATTTCTGTCTGTCTATGTCTGTCTTGCTGTCTATCTGTCTATTTGTCTGTCTGTCTGTATGTCTGTCTATCTATCTATCTTTATGTCTGTTTATTTGTCTGTCTGTCTGTCTTATATTTCTGTCTGTCTGTTTATATTTCTGTCTGTCTTGCTGTCTGTCTATCTATATATCTGTCTGTCTGTCTGTCTATCTATCTCTCTATCTGTCTGTCTGTCTGTCTGTCTGTCTTTATGTCTGTCTATTTGTCTGTCTGTCTGTCTGTCTGTCTATATTTCTGTCTGTCTATGTCTGTCTTGCTGTCTATCTGTCTATTTGTCTGTTTGTTTATCTATCTGTCTGTCTGTCTTTATGTCTGTCTATTTGTATGTATGTCTGTCTGTCTGTCTATATTTCTGTCTGTCTATGTCTGTCTTGTCGTCTATCTGTCTGTCTGTCTGTCTGTCTATCTTTATGTCTGTCTATCTTTATGTCTGTCTATTTGTCTGTCTGTCTGTCTGTCTGTCTGTCTGTCTGTCTATATTTCTGTCTGTCTATGTCTGTCTTGTTGTCTGTCTTGTTGTCTGTCTGTCTGTCTGTCTGTCTGTCTTTATATCTATCTATCTATCTATCTATATATCTGTCTGTCTGTCTGTCTTTATGTCTGTTTATTTGTCTTTATGTCTGTCTGTCTTGCTGTCTATTTGTCTGTCTGTCTGTCTGTCTTTATGTCTGTCAATTTGTCTGTCTGTCTATATTTCTGTCTGTCTATGTCTGTCTTGCTGTCTATCTTTCTATTTGTCTGTCTTGCTGTCTACCTGTCTGTCTGTCTATTTGTCTGTCTTGCTGTCTATATGTCTGTCTGTCTTTCTGTATATCTGTCTGTCTGTCTATTTGTCTTTCTGCCTGTCTATCTGTCTGCCTGTCTATATGTCTGTCTGTATGTCTATCTACTGTATCTATTTATTTATCTGTCTGTCTGTCTATATGTCTGTCTAGTTGTCTGTTTATCTGTATGTATGTATGTCTGACTGTCTGTCTTTAAAATCTGTCTGTCTTTATGTCTGTATATCCATCTATCTGTCTGTCTATTTGTCTGTATGTCTATCTATATGCATGTCTGTCTGTCCGTCTGTCTGTCTGTCTGTCTGTCTGTCCGTCTGTCTGTTTGTCTATCCGTCTATCTATCCGTCCATCTATCTGTATGTCTGTGAGTAATTTTTATCTCCATCTATCTATCTATAATAAATGTATATGTCTGTCTTTCTAGCTCTCTGTCTGTCTATCCATCTGTTTGTCTGTCTAGCTACAGTACTTTGCCATCCATCTATCCATCCACCTATCTTGCAATATGGTGCCGTCATAATGAAACATCATTCTGGTCTTTCTGCTTTGTCTGCGCTTTAAGGGCAGGTCCAAATACCATTTTTTGAGCTTCAAAGCCTCGATAGTAATCAACACTGAATATACAAAGCTTCAGAGGGAGGAGGCTGAACATATTCTTCTCTGTATAAAGGCAGGAATATCTAGGTGTCTGTCTGTTCGCATTTTTATTATGTCGAGAACCGTTCATCTTATCAACCTACACACGTGGCAGGTGTGTTGCTGCGGACCCAAAGGAGTGCAGTGCCGCATTTTGTGCAATATGGACATGCGACATGTTCATAATGAATAAACTTTTAATAAACTACAGAACAGTGCGAGCTGGCGGCGCGCCTCAGCGGGGCAGGGCTTATATGCTCCAAGAACACTCTGTACTAGTGATACAAAACACAAACGATCACTCCCATATCAGAAAGCAGCAGCACAGTAATTACTAAGACAGTTGGTAACAATTAAGCTATTTAAACAAAATAACATCAGTTCAGCGAACTGTAATAAATAAAGAACACAGTATCATACTTTCAATATCAGGTTTATTTACTGACTCTCAGCACTTCCTGCTTAGCAAATGCTCTGCATTAACACTAATAATGTTGTAAAAAAAAAAATATTTGATTCTTAAAATTGAAAATGGAATATTTTGGTCCAGCCCTAGCGCTTTTATTTACTCGTCTTACTTTCAAATCTTAGTGATAAATCTTTTTTAACCTTTAGATGTGTGTGTATGTGTGTTCATGCAGGAATGAGAACTCTAATGAGAACTACACCACAGACTTCATCTATCAGCTCTATTCAGAAGAGGGCAGGGGAGTGTTTGACTGCAGGAAGAATGTTCTGGGTCACATGCAGCAGGTAATGCACATATATTATCCATCAGTCATACAGCACAATGGCCGATAGGCATCATTTCACTCAAATCTAATGAATCAGTACTTTGCTGCAGACAAGCCTGCTAATTCAAGCCCAAAACAGTCTGGGTATTATGATTGTCTATTATGATTTCTTTCAGCCAGTCTCTTTAGTTATCCAACAGAAAGGGATTTTAGCTTATTCACCATATCCCCCAGAGTTAGATAAGTCCATACATACCTTTTTCATCTCTGTGCAACCTGTAACTCTGTCTGACGCACCCACCGCTAGCTTAGCTTAGCACAAAGACTTGAAGTAAATGGCTCCAGCTAGCATACTGTTCCCAATAAGTAATAAAGTAACACCAACATTTTCCTATTTATATGTTGTGGTTTTTATAGTCAAAGTGTGTACAAATAACAAGGTCATATGAGACACAGCCATCTTTTAACAGTATACATACTGGGAACTATATTCTCAGAAGGATTTTTGGCAATGTAGTGAGGTCACTGACAAATAATGGCAAGATGTTTTACATACTGTAGGGAGTATAAAGTGTAAGGGAATGTACTAATCATTTTGTTCAATAGGGCGGCGCACCTTCTCCATTCGACCGTAACTTTGGAACCAAAATCTCGGCCAAGGCCATGCAGTGGATCTCCAAGAAACTGAATGAGAGCTACAGGAGAGGTTTGTGTGGCTTCTGCAAACTCAATCATCACTTGACCTTCTTTCTAACCTGTGCATACTGGGTAAATAAGACACTTAGTAATCACTTTCTCGTTGTTAATGTGTAAGCCAACATACAACAGTGTGACATTCACTGTCCTTGACCTTGTTTTACTTGATTTCTAAGTATTACTGTAGAGTCGATGCATTTTTCAGATCTTTTTGTGTGTTTTACTCCTTTTGCTTGCCTCTTGCTGAAAACAGATGAAGGTAAACGTTTGCATTTTACTCATGCATGTGTTTATTTGACCTATGTTGTATTTTACTTGCATTAGTGACTTTTCTCAAAGATTGTCTTTCTGTCTTATTTGGAAAAATATCTAAAACTCCTTAACTCTTTCCCCGCCACCCAGGTGAAATAGTAGTACACTTCCATAGTGTACTTAAAGTGCTTTATTTTTGCACACTAATTTTGTACTTAATATAATAAAAATTCCTCTTTAGTACTTCTTAAGAAGTTCTTAAGATTATCTAAGTGTACTTCACTGTGCTATTTTGAGACACCAGGTATATGAACTAAAATGCACTTTTTACAAAAATGTATTTAGTTAACACTTGTATTAAACTTGAACTCAACTTTCATACAAAGATGGGTTCAGGTTTACTACAAGTGGTACCAAAATACATTAAAAAAAAAAATTTGTAGCACATTTTAGTTTATAAGTAAAGTGTACTACTTTTTCACCTGGGAAGCCATTTTCTGAAAAGTTGCCCGCCAACATTTTTTGTGGTTTTCACAAAAAAGTTTCACAAAATGCCTTCCAGGAAATTTTTCTTTTAAAAATATATAAACATACAGATATATCAAATGAAAGAACAGACCCTCTGCTTTCAAACAAACAAACAAAACCGAGAAAAAAAAGTTTTATCCCATCTATATTTTTTTCTCGATATGGGCATTTTTTTTTTTTTTTTTTTTTTGCAAAATGCTGAAATAATTGAATTTTTTGTGAAGGAATTTTGTTGGAGATCAGATTCAGAATGATTATATTAAACAGTTTAAAATTAGTAAATATTTTTTTTGCTTCAGTATTTTATAAATTGGGTAAGTGGATAATCGCGTTATTACAAATTAACACAAAACCTCATCAGGAACTTGTTTTTTTAATGCAAATGTTTTTCTTAATTGACGAAATAACTCGTCAATGGTGGGGAAAGAGTTAAAAATCTAATCCTTCAGAATATAAGTGAAGTATAGCTTTAAAAAATTGTTAGTTAATATAATATAATAAATATTATAGTAAATAGATTAGGGCTGGGCAAAAAAAAATCGTTTATTTTTTAATGTGGTCGATTAAAAATCGATTCTCAAAGACCAGAATCGATTTTTTTTTCCATATTTATTTCCGCAAACATTGAACGGAGAAATGGAAGCATTTTAGATTTCGCCTGAGAACCGGAATCGAAAATTTAATCGAGAATCGGAATCGAATCGATTTGATAGCTTGTGAATCGAAATCGAATCGATCTGGAACATCTGAATCGATACCCAGCCCTAAAATAGATTAATATCAACTTTAATTAATATCAATTAAATATTTACAGTAATACACAAATCAATGTATATATTGTAATCCCCTTTAAATATTAATATTTTATATTTACGAGAGATCAATCACCCAAAACGTCGTAAATGGAAACACATCCCACATAAAAAAATCATATAATAAAAATATATTATACTATAGTATTTGCAATAGTAAACTATAGTAAAATTGTAGATATTATGTTTTTAAACCTTACCTTACTATAGTAAAGATTAAAGTATACTATATATTAACTATGGATTGTATCTATTATATAGACAGTATACAACACATTACTACAGTTTACTATACATTATTATGTATACCATATATTTTTTTTAAGCAACACTATGTAGTTTCCATGTAAAAATGACTTACAGCTCCCCCATGTGGTTGAAAAGTGCAACAGTGCCTGGTATCAGACACTCTTCTGCAGGCAGGGGGAGGGGCCGGGCTGTGTTTCCTACCCTTCACCGCCTCTTTCAGAGTGTGCTTGTAGCAGCTAGGAGTATATATGGGCAGTGCCGGCGCCAGCCGAGCGCTGATGAGGGGGCGTCTAAAATACCAGAGGGGGCGATCACATGAATGCATATAATTCCCCCAGCTAGAAAATACATAGGTTTGGTACATTAAGTTTTAAAGTGTTATAAACAAACATCTCTGTAATACAACCACAGAAACTACAGCTATAGTGAGCAACGTACAGAGCTCTGAACAATACAACAACAACAAAAAAACGCATACCTAACGTCACATATTAGCACAACACTACTCATTAGAAGTTCAGACCCAGAGGTAGAAATAAATTTTACGTAATGGTGGGGGGCAGTGTTGGCAAATAGAGTTGATGGTTTTCAGCCCAAAAACGGTCCAAACGCAACATTTTATCAACATTTTGGTTCAATTTGATCATATAAGTTAACGTAGTTATTTTAACTGCCACAAGTAATGCACCAAGCTAGCGATTAAGCAGCTAGAGAACCACAATAGCAAAATGGCAATAACTCGTTTACATATACAGCTACAGTATGATGTAGGATAGGCTAATTCAAATTCGTTAATTATAAATTTAACAATGTCTGTTTTTTATCTATTTACTCCTGATAAACAGGTGTGTGTGAGAGAGAGATATATATAGTACAGGCTTACCTTTAACGTTAAATGCAGAACAATAATAGGCTGTTGGTTGTACGTTGACTTGCAAGGATGCTGAAGAACATGAACATCTGAACTTTTCAAAACTATGTACAGTCTGGCTGAAGTTCATGGTGCCCGAATTGACTTAATGACAGCCGAATATTTGGATCTTTGCACCTGAAATGCTCCGATAATTCATCCACGCCACGGCATTAATTGATGTGTGACAATCCGGAGTCCGGTTTGTAGAACTTCCAATGCTATTTTCCATATATCCATTGCTACAGGGCAGGCCCAGGTCACTCTCACACTCCTGTCTGTAAATTTTTATATAATTTCCCACTTCGACATCTTGATTTCCCTCTGAGACTCAGAACGCGGGCTCATTGTCGGCGTGCCTCAAGCCGTCAACACAAACTTGTTCAACTTCAGGCGCGGCTGCAAGAACCAACAACCACATGACGTCAAAGTACCGCGAGAACGATTCGAGAAATCATACTAAGTGTCGTTTCGTCTCGCTCTCGCGGCATTTTGACGTCTTCGCCTGATGAATTCGAACAAGCCTATAGGCTACACATGAGTGGGCGTGTGTCACGGTAGAATACATGCACACTTGTTTTTTTGTTTTGTTAAATAATTAGACTTTAAAATTCCCTTTAGGAAGACAATACACAAGGCAAACGTGATTTTTAAATAGCGCATTTTATCATTAAAATCCCATTCAACATTAATGGTGATCTGAGGGGGCGGGATAGTGCCAGTGAGGGGGCGACGCCCCCTCACGCCCCCTCGTGGCGCCGGCCCTGTATATGGGGATGGTAAAAACACTACATAGTGTTGCTTTAAATAAACAAATGTTTGTTATTTTATGGTCGACCAGCTAAGCTTAGCATGATGGCACCTCATTGCATGTTCAATTTTGAAAAATGGGCATTTCACAAGGTACGCGGCAGCCACGAGTGTCAAGTAAGTTTTCAATAGGAGACGTGCGGAAAAAGGGGGCAGTTACAGAAGAGAAGCGGATTTGGTCCGCACAAATCCTGCCCCTTCTGTGGAAACGGCTCTTCACAGCAGACGCTGTTGAAAAACTCTTCCACTACACGAGAAAAGCTGTATCTGTGTGGCGATTTTGCCGCGTACAAGGTGAAAAGTCCATAATGCTATACGCAGGGCAATGTTTACATGCAAACTGTAGAGCCACATCAGAGCTAATGTAATATGACAACATCTTCATCATCATCATCATCTCTAATGCTTCATGTGTTCTCTCTCTGTGTTTGTATCTGTGTGTAGGGAGAGTGTTTGCAAACACAGATGACTCGGCCTGTTTGCTGGGTATGCGGCGTCGTGCTTTGGTCTTCCAGCCTGTTGTTCAGCTAAAAAATGAGACCGATTTTGTGTACGTACAACACCACATTTCCTACTTAAATAACTCCAAACATAATAAATATAATAATTGTAGACCCTCTGGTTCGCATATTCCAGTCACAGAATTCCCAAGGAACAATGGTGGCTGAAGTTACGCCCGCTCATGAAGATCCTGGCCAAGTACAAGACCAGCTACGATGTGTCAGACTCTGGACAGATGGAGCACGTGGTCCTTAACAGATCCAAAGCTTCTGGGGCCACAGCCGCCATTTAAACTCCCATCGAGTAACTGCGGCATTCAAAGGTCACGCTTCAGACGAGCGCGTCTGTCCTGTAAACGACGTCTCTGACGCTTTTGTTCCTTGGGCCAGCACCTCGCATTGTTCAGGAAATGTCACCTTTTGTTATTTTACAGAAGTCAATGTTATAACCGTAGGAGAGCGCATGAAGCAGTGCTGTATAGTTTGATGTGTTTTATGTCCTTTCACTTCTGGGCCCAGCGGTGACCCCCTCTGTCACCCATCACTTTAATGTTATGCTTCAATGCACAACGTTCTCCTTCACAAAGAAAGCTTGAATAATTCTGCTTTCCGATGTCCAGCGTTGTATGTGTGTTGACGTCTACATTGCCAGAACACCGTTTGATGTTTGAGTGTATTATGTCCACATTTTCCTGACTAATAAAGAGCACAGTCAGTATGTGTGAAAGCCTGTGTCATCGTCTGATGTGTCATTATTACACATTAACACATTATAGGGCATGTAAGTAATATCATGGTAAAAATAAGAACATTCATATTTGATCATTCTGTACCATGGTACCACCACACAACATCTTCAAGAGAAAACTAAAAACATCATACTATAGAAATACTATTATAAAGTCATAAAGTGTATAAGACTGGAATAAAATGCAATCATTTTTCACAGTTCTTTCATAAAACTCGGAATAGATTTGAGTTATCTGTACCATTCATTTTTTATTTTATTATGTAATGCAGGACATTTTGCAGTTCATTTGTTAAACATCTTTTCAATTTGTAAAATTAATTTTAATTGGCATTATAATTTTTAACAGAATGAAAAGCAACACAAAAATAAGACCCCACAATACCCCACAGAATTCTTCATGTGTGACTCTGGCCCACACACATGTAGCGCAGGTATAGTAGCAAATGCCAAAAAATACATTGTACGGGTCAGAATTATTGATTTTTCTTTTATTCCAAAAATAATTATCTCAGCCAAATAATGTCATATTTTAACTAACTTTACATCAATGGCAAGCTTATTTATTTATATATAAATTACATTTATAAATATTTATACCGTGCGGGGTTGAAGGTGTAAGGGATCTCAGGTTTCGGAAGGAGAACAAAACTGCAATCGTTCCCGGGTTTCGGACACAATATGTCTGTATTGCAATATGGAGCGTTTAAGTGTTAACACTAAATCAAAACTAAACAACAGATTTGTAAATTAAAAGGTTTAATTACAGTACTGACAAGGGCTGCACGATTTGGGTAATTTTTCCCATTGCGGTTATTGATGCTAACATTGCGATGTGCGGTTGCGATTATAATAAATGGTATCATGAGTCAACTTGATGAGTTTTAAGGAAAATCCACACACAGTTTAGTGATAATGCTAAAATGTGTATTTGTAAAACTAGAAATGTTTTCGTATTGCCACGTGATGTAGCAACTGCTCAGTGTCAGTAATCCTAAATCCAAAATACCGCCATACAACAGACGTAGAGTTTTTTTTTAGCTACCAGATCACTGTCAATCTCCTCTGCATCCATCTTCGCTCTGGTATTTCCGCACTGCGCACACACAAGTGACGACGCACGCCACACACAAGCATGCCACACGTGCACTGCCTTTTTTTGTTTGTTTTTCTTTCTTTTTTTTAAACAGCAAGGAAAATCATCAAACTGTTATCAGAAAGTTTGTGTTAACAAGTCCACACATTTATTTATTTAATATAATTGCAACATTTTGCGGTCA
The DNA here is from genome assembly GCA_025389145.1 of Misgurnus mizolepis. Classification (NCBI taxonomy): domain Eukaryota; kingdom Metazoa; phylum Chordata; class Actinopteri; order Cypriniformes; family Cobitidae; genus Misgurnus; species Misgurnus mizolepis. The sequence continues at coordinate 23,571,093 of JAIFKI010000009.1, forward strand.
TATAATCTCACAGGCTGACATCGCGATTGCGATTGCGATGCGATTAATTGTGCAGCACTAGTACTGACTTAAAGTTACAATTGAAATGGTTACACTATAAATGCATAAAATGGTAAATAATACAAACAATTGACTGTTTCCAATGTATGTGAGATATTACCTGATAAGATAGAGAACAGAGAAAGAAAGAAAGCTTAGAAGAAGGAGATTCACACTTGAGAACTGGAACCCCAGAGCTCAGGTGAAGAAGAAAAAGGGAAATGGCCAATGCAAAATGCAAAAGCCCAGAGCTCATAAAACACATTGACTTTTATCCTCTATCTCTTGACCATGTGACTAAACCTAACTTGAAACATTCAAATTGACCAATCAGAAGATCACCTTTAACCCCCACTGTACTTGACCAAACCCAATATACTTCATTCAAACTGACCAATCAGAAGACCACCTTTAACCCCCACTGTATTGGATAAACAGCTGTGACAATAGTCTTTGATCACTATCAGCACAGGGGGTTGTGACAAGTTGTGACCAAGGAATACATTCCTATATTTTTATCAATATTTACAAAGGCTTTATTCTGTTTGGTTGAGAAATGTTTAATGGGTGTTATTTTTCTGTAATGTTGAATCCTTGAATCTGATTGGCTGATGAATGTTCTGAGGTGTGCAATTATTTTCTGGGAAACGCACGGCGAATGAAGTTCCAGGCAGCTCTCTTGACCACATTACAGTTCCATATCACTTTGCATAGTTAACTGTAATAACGGACTAACAAAAACAACATGACAGACGATTTTCCAATGCAATAGCAGCGCTGTTTAGAGACGCACAGAGGTAGCTTAGTTCACACAATCTCTCTCGCCCGCTCACTCGCCCTCTCTCTCTCTTTCGCTCACTCTCTCTTTTTCTTATTTCTTTCTTTCTCTCTCTGTGTGTCTCTCTCTTTCCAATAACTTGATTAATAACTGCATTAGAATGCTATCAATGGCTCAAGCCTCCATTGCCAGCTTTAAAATGACTTTTGGAAAAAGAAAATGAGCCGTTGGATGAGACAAGGAAGAAATAGTCTTACCCACAATATCGATTTAAGTACAAAAACTGGACGAATCCCTTTAAATATACCATGTGATCGATGTCTTTAGGTGTGGTAACCATAGTATAAGCAGAATAATTTACTCTGGGCCGTTGAATTAGTAAGGAATAATTGACGACGGGCCATTGAATTAAAAAATAATGCACACCCAAGGTGCAATGCGGCATGGCGCGAAGCGGAGTTACACCGCGGGTGTGCATTATTTTCAAATAATTCAAAGGACCGGAGTCAATTATTCCTCTTATACCACGGTTACATTTGACAAGTTAGGTCTGCGGTTATCAGAAATTATTACACGGCTCTCTGGAATGCTTGATTCTGATTGGTCAGTTGAGACATTTGCAGGTTCTTTCTTTTTTAAATAATAACCGCTCCAAAGTAATAACGCATAGCTGGTACTACTTGTATGTTTAAAATCCCTCCGCGCCAACAAAGATTACCGTTTAGCACCATCTTGTGACAAACACTGGACAACCACATTTAAAAATGGAAAATTTTGACATTAATTTTAACATGTACAGTAAAACAAAATGTTTGAACAGTGGATAGATTTGGACGATTGAAGAAGATGAAGAAACGAAAGAAACTACGAAGAACAAACAACGACAAGACACAGAGAGCTTACTGAGACTGAACTTGACAAAATAGAGCATGACAGCTATGAAGCCAACACGCAGAAGGATAAAAATGTTAATTTAAAACAAATATGCCAATAAAATGTTTCAAATTCATATTCATGTCCAGTTTTTTTCCTTATGTGGCAAGTAGCCGTGTAATAAGCGGGATAATGTACAGGCAGCCTGTAGTTATCGCGAAATAAGCCCCTTCAGTGTGATACAAGACCTGATCACACTGTCGGGGCTTATTTCGTGATAACTACCGGCTCCCTGTACATTATCCTGTCACGGAGTGACTAGATAGGGCGGAACCAAAAGCAGAGTGAAGGGGTTCCGCCTGGACCGGATTGTACAGACACCGGCACTTCCGGGTTTCCCGGGGATCCCCCGCAATCGCTGAAATAAGGTGCAGCTGTGTGAGCGACGTGGCGAGCGATGATTGGGCGAGCCACGCCAAGGAGAGGGATATAAAGAGAGAGAGTAGAAGTTACTTTTCAGGAGTTCGGTTGCGTTGGACGGACGCTGTGAGTACCTGCTGGGTTTGAGTCGTTTGATGCTGGAGTACGCCACTGTTGACACATTCTGGGATCTGTGGAGAGAGAACGAACAGTTCAAAGCCAAGTAAGGGTGAGCATAGTAGTGGAACGAACCCATTGACACCCTTGTTGTTGTTGTGTCTGCATGAAGGACTGGGTGAGCTGCATCGAAGACGTTGTTTACATTGGAGTATGTCCTGGAAAAGGAGGAAATAAGAAGAGAGAGATCGATTAGAGACTTTCCAGCCGTGAGTAACAGCAAGTCCGTGATGAATGTTGAATGTTTACATTGTTAAAGGAGAGTGTAACTTGTTTCTAAGTGGCCCCACCAGGTGCGTGTGGTAGGTGGGCGAGCCGAAAGACGTTTATTGCGCTGACACTGGACAGCAAGGGTTTTACAACCGGTTGAGGCACTGCACGACGTAGCAAGGTACAATCCCCCTCCCCCATTCAGGTGTAGCCCCGCCAGGAGAGGAGTACGGACCCTAACCTATTCACTGGAGTGTGTGCTTTGCAACGTGTGAGTGATCTATTTTGACGTGAGTACACAAAGCTTTTGTAGTGTTGTGCTGTGTCCTTGTTGTTTGTACTCACCTCAGGAGGGATTAAACCCCTGTGGGTCATTGGGAGCCGCTACAACGGTGTATGCCCATTCAAACAAATTACGCCCTGTAACTGCCAGCAGGAGCTCGACGGGAACGCCAAGTAAGGTACTGTGAGGAGTTTCTGTCGCTACAATCGGCCCGCCTAGCAGCAGAGGAAGAGTTGAGGGTGATCGGGGGATCTGGGTGCCCACACGTACGTTGCGTGTGAAACTAATGTATGACAAATACTGTTTTTCGTCTAGATCTTCGCCTGCCTTAGGGAAGAGGACGTGCGGTCATTGACCGCCTGGAATACATTCAACGGGACGTTGTTGTGTCAGCCCCAGCCGAGTGCCAGACAAGGCCCCCCTGCCTCCTGTTGCATTAGATGGTGACGGTGATGTATGGGTTTCAGTTTCGATTGAACTCCGGTGCCTAGTTGAGTATTTGCTGATATCACGAGCTAAAAGCTAACTTACCCAGCAACGACTCACCGCCCTAGAAGGCCTGTATAGAGAGAAAGATACTTACGACATCACAAGCTAAAGCTAACTTACCTAGCAACGACCCACCGCCCTGGAAGGCCGGTATAGAGAGAAAGATACGTACCCAGCAACGACCCACAGCCCTAGAAGGCCTGCATAGAGAAAGATACTTACGTCATCACGAGCTAAAAGCTAACTTACCCAGAACGGCCCACAGCCATAGACGGTTTGTAAAGAAGAAGATACTTACCTGGTCTTGAGCTAGAGCAAACTTACGCAGTGACGACTCGAAATCCTAGACCCCTGTAGAGGAAGAAATTACTTACCTGTGCGTGGACGGATGCCAAGTCCCCTGGCCCATTCCAGCGACCTAGTAAGGAAGAGATACGTACCTTGCTTCCAGTCCCTGCAAATTCCACTCCATACGACCCAGGCACCTAGAAAGAGAGATTTGGTGAATTTCGTCCCACATAGAACTCACCTTGTGTTTATTCTGCCCTCAGGAGAACGAGGCGCGCCACGGGAAGTCTTTCCACGCAGGAGGTGGGCCATTGACGAAGGAGCTCCGCCCGGCCCTTGCCCTGCTATCCCCTGGTCCCGCAGAGAAGACTTCTAGTAGTGTTCCCCCTGAGGGCGAGAAGTTATATTTTTAGATTCCCTATCCCCACTTCCCATCATCTTTTAACTAATTTAAATAAAGCTTATTGTTTTAATATACTTATCTCTCGTTGTTTGGTCATTGGGGTGCTTTTGGGACCTCCTCGAGGTGGAACTTGGGAAGGAGCGAGACGCACACAGTCTGTGGTCCGCTCCGACCTGTGACAATCCCTTACGTAATGCATACCCATGGAACATTTCTCAGCCAATCAGAATACAGCATTCAACAGACCCGTCGTATAATTAAAAAATAATGCACACACGAGGTGTAACAGCCACTCCGCTTCGTAATGTGGCCATATCACCATTATATGGTGCATTATTTTTCTAATAATTCAACGGCCCGGAGTCAATTATTCCTTACTTAAACGTCATGAATCGATACATGATCACCCTTGCTGGTTTTGTGGTTCAGGGTTACAAATGCACTGCATTGCTACTACTGACATCAGTGACGTCACTTTCTTATACATTTTGTCATAAAGACCTTCTGAAAGAATTACAAGTGAAAACAATTCATTAAATGATTCAAATCATGTTTTTAAACAAAACTAAAAATAATGGAATGTGGAAAATGTTAACATTTAGTTTAGTAGACAATATTGAAATACAGTACAGTATTTCATTCATGTTTGGGTCAATGACGTGACGTTAATTATTTTGTGTCCGTATGGTTTAATTAAATGTAAAAAGGGTCAATTTTCAAAATACATTTGCGGATTACTGGCATACATTCTCTTTTTTGAGGACCAAGTCTAACATTTCTGGTTTTATTTCATTTTGAAAGAATATTTGGGGGATAATTGCAAAAATGTCAATCTGGTGTAACCAGTCTGTGTCAATTGGTGTAACTAGTATTTTTTAAATGAAAATATATTATGTTCATAAAAAAATGTGGAATATAATATAATCATCTAGTTTAGTGTAATATGTTTTTTTTACATAAATTTTTACATCATTTGTCAAAGATTATTTAGAAAACAGAGCTGTTTTCAGCAAATGTCAGGAAAAATATTACAAAACAAAAACGCATAAAAATTTACATTTAGAAACAACTAATAAAATCGTGTATTTTAAAATGATTTTTTTATGATTAAACTTACATCAAGGTGGGTAAGAAATATTTTTCATTCTTCGGCGCAATTGGCGGTTACACCATTTGACATTTTCAGGTCCATTCAGTCTTAACTTTCGTAAAAATGGTGAAAATTTAATTTTTTATTGCATAAAATCAACATAAATACACAATGAATTGACATATAACTAATGAATGTTTTTTAATTTATTTGAATTTCTCATCTTGCCAAACTGTTTTTCTCACCGACCAGTTTAACTTATTAAATATATTAATACATGATAGTGCTATACATAGTACAATTAACAACAAAACTTTTATATTTTCAAAAGAAAAATCACTTATACTTTCCAAAAATGTTCATTAGTTTACATTAGTTAATGTATTAACTAACATGAACAAACCATGAGGATAATGCGATCATCCACCACTGTTATAGACATACAGGATTTTTATGTTGCTAAGCTAACCAGTGTGTTGTTTTATTAATCAGGATGTACCAGCTGGTTGATCTGGTCACTCTTAAAGGAACATGCCCACATTTTGAGAATTTAGCTTATTGACAGTATTCCCCAGAGTTAGATAAGTCCATACATACCTTTCTCATCTCCGTGCGTGCTGTAACTCTGTCTGACGCAGCTCCCGCTAGCTTAGCTTAGCACAAAGACTGGAAGTGAATGGCTCCAGCTAGCATACTGCTCCCAATAATTGACAAAATAATGCGAACATTTTCCTATTTATGTGTTGTGATTTGTATAGTAACACAATGTACAAATAACATGGTTATATGAGACACAGACATCTTTTAACAGTATACATACTGGGAACTATCATTCCGCCCAAGTAGCAGTGCTTCGCCTTCTGAGAATATAGTTCCCAGTATGCATACTGTTAAAAGATGTCTGTGTCTCATATGATGTTATTTGTACACGGTGTGACTATACAAATCACAACACATAAATAGGAAAATGTTGGTGTTATTTTGTCACCTATTGGGAGCAGTTTGCTAGCTGGAGCCATTCACTTCCAGTCTTTGTGCTAAGCTAGCTAGCGGGGGCTGCTTCAGACAGAGTTAAAGCACGCACTGAGATGGGAAAGGTATGTATGAACTTATCTAACTCTAGGGGATACGGTGAATAAGCTAAATTCCCAAAATGTGGGCGTGTTCCTTTAATGTTCCTGCTATCTCTCTGATGGATTTGTTGGGTTTTTGAAACTTAAAGATGGTCTGTATCGAATGATTGGGGTTCACAACCACAGCTTTCAAATGCAATTGTCACACTTAAAATCAACTCCAGAACTTTAACATCTGTCATTCATGAGGAAATGATTTAACAAATAGACAATGCCTGTCCATTAAACAGCTTTTAAGTCAACTGTCCCATTACTTTTGACCTCTTTAGAAAGGGGGAGCTACATATTAAACGGCTGTAATTCCTAAATCCTTCAAAATGTAACTGGAATACATTTTGGTAAACAGCTAAAATAACATAAAAGTCCCAATATTTATGGAGCTGACTGTATATGCCACAGATATACTATAAAATAGTAATGTTTCTGTAGATGTTGGTGGACCACTGAGTTAGCAAAGCAAAGGTCATGGGGTTTAATCACAGGGAATACACATACTGATAAATGCATTGCTTAAAGTCGCTTTGAATTAAAATGTGTGCCAAATGCATTAAAGTACAGACTATTTAACAGTTGACATTAAAATAGTTGCACATGTTAATGCTTTGATTTTAGGTGTTCACGTAGTTCAGTTAATACAGCATTACATTAGCAGTGCAAAAGGTTGTGGACTAGATTCTCAAGTAAGCCAAGATCTGACATACTGATAAAAATGTACAGCTTGAATGCATGGTTTGATCCCAGCAACATGATCTCATCAGGTTGGATCCCAGGGACACATACTGATAAATGTAATCTAAGCAAGGTAAACTGACCTTAGTGATGTAATTCACTCTCCCACCAGTTGAGGGCAGCAGTGCATCATGACTCACGGATGTCCACACGTGCTCTGCAGCACGGTCTGTAAGGCATGCACCGCAAGTGCGTACCCGCTGATCTGCATCATACTGCATATTCTCATGGTATATGATATGTATGCTGCACGTGCTGTGAGGAAGTCAAAATGTTTGATGAAGACAAACTGTCAACTTAAGCCAAACCCAATGCAATGCCAAATTTCACTAAACCAACAAACTAACCTTCAAAACACAAATGCAAAGGTAATGCATCACATTAGCCAAGTAACTAATTTCTCTAATCGCTTATTTATTCTTGATGTGATCATGGAGGCATTTTAAAGTCTAAGCTACACACACACAAGTGCGGCACACATTCAAATATTAGCAAATCCAATTATTTAGGTTGATTTAGGTATGCAAAGCAAAGCTTGCAGGGTCATATGCACATAGGTAATCAATAGTAATTACCATTTCATCTCTCCCTTGTTATTTCTTTCCGCCTTAAATCAGAATCTGATCTCATTGCACTGATTAAGCCCCGGACGGGCGACCTGTTCCCGCATCGCCCGGATCCGTGGACTCCCCGGACTTTAACTTCATTTCATACAGTACATCACTCCTCGTAAACACACCGCTTCAATTAAAACTCCGGGCCTGGATCATTCTAATGCCCCGGCAAATAGACCATTTCCATTAAAGAGACTCCTAATTTCAGCTCCGTGGGGTCCCAGAGTGCTTTGTGCTGCAGATTTCTGCCTTTGATTCCACGCTTTTATGGATTTCTGGAGAAAGATGTATGATCCCGAATGATATTCCTGTGCAGTAAATAGTGAACGCCTGTAGTGGTAAAAATAGATTACTTGAAAGCTACTGCGATAACAATGGTAATGAGAGACAATAAATCTCGGTGTGTAATATTAGAAAAGCAATATTTCTCTTTCAGATAAATCGCGCGCGTGTGCGTGACACGTGGAAGATGAATATTTATGAATGAATAAATCTATGAAGAAATAAACTGGCGTAATGTTCAAGCTTTCGCAGCTCGATAAAACGTGAATGATGAATGCGAGACGTTTTGATGCTTACTTCCAGGCAAATTGAACAAATTTGTACCGTACTGTACAACGTACAGTATCTGACATTGAATGTTTCATTGATTCAGGACTGTAAGCTTCACTACTCTCTCATCTGTTATTGGAGATGCCTTAAAACAACGCTTTCATATTCATTAACAAATCTCAACGCTAAGCATTTCTTCCCAGTATTTTAACTTTGCCCTGGTGACATTTTCACTGTGAAGCTCACCCCAGGAGTGCCAGTTCCGAAAAGTGGACGAATTCTGCAACGTCATCGACCCCCAATCAAAATGCCTTTAATTTCGACTTCAGCAAAAAAAAAAGTATATTTTGTGGTGTGCAGGTGAGCAGCATTCATCAAACGTAACGTCATCCAAACAATCACGGCTGCTGTTCCCCACATTGGTTTGTAAAACAGAACATCGATCACGACTGTACAAGCGCGCCTGTAAAAGCAAACTCATCCTTCATGCGCTAGATAGTAAACTGATAGTTTGCTTAGATTCTCAAATTTTATTGCAGAACGGATGATAGCAGGTTTACGAAACTCGGCATTAATCACGTCACCTTTCGCGACACTTTCCCGCCTCGCTGGTTTTCGCACGCTGACCACTTCCTGTAGATTACGAGGCTGACTGCCGTGTTTACTCGCGGCTTGAGTTGTTTGCTCAGCACTGTTGGGAAGCTCCGTGATTTGATATATTAAACTTAATATCTCGGTGACATTTCTCAGGACAGATTTTCATCGTCAGAGTTTCATCTGCACTTTTGGGTCTCGTTCTTGATAAATGACCCTGGACGTTAATTCTCTCCCTTTCATCTCTGCAGAGCGGCGGAGGCCTGCTGCGACCGTGCCGGGAAGAGAAACTTTCAGCGGCGAAAGGGAGAGAGCGAGAAAATGGACAGCGCCATTAATGGAATTGACATTAATTTGACAGAGTGCTGGCTAACATATGAAGTCAATGCCAGTTCATAAGAATAATATTAAGAATGCATTAGCATGCAAGGATGAAGCTCGGCACGAGCGACAGGCGCTTTTTGGAAGGGCTACTGCAGAAATGTGCAGACTAGGATATAAAACGGGTTTGTGCACACATATAGTGTCAGAAGGCGATGCATGGCTTTTGGGCCCTCGAGAAAAGCAATTATGCACGTGCGTTCGCAATAACAAACAACTCCCACGGTGCATCCTGACTTGAAGCATGACCGTCCATGTAACAGCCAAAGGCCATTACCAATCCCCATTAACACTAATCAAAAACCACTTTACCTGATAAGAACCGTAGGGTCGCCTACGAGCGACCCGCAACATCCAACCCCGACCGTTATTGACCCACCCTGATCAAGGTAGCGGTTAGGTTTCAGCATCAATAAAAAATGGTAAACAGGATTTCCAATTATTACTAAAGAGTAAAAAACCCGCCTTTCTCGAATCAGCTCGAATTTAGCCTTTGGGTTATCTGCCTGAGAGGGGATTTGACTGGTCTCCAAACAATATGGCTCCAGAGAGACTTTCTCTGCTACAGAATGTAATTATGCAGATGTAGTTAGAGAACGAGAGTCTGTGTGTGCGTGTGCAGACGATCACACACTTTGCTTTCATGCTGGAAGTCAAGCATACTGAATTGTTGAGTGTGTGACTTACAGAAGGCATCGCAGCTGGAGCATACCGCCACAAGGACAGAGTTATGACACACTGTGCGGGTGAACTAAGGAGCAGTTTACCCAAAATTCCTCCTTACGTTGCTTCAAACCAAATTTCTCCTGGAGAACACAAAGGATATTAAAAATGTGAACCAGGGCCGTTGTTAAAGCCACAATATGTCATTTTCGCTGCCAGAGGTTACAAAACAATAATGCTTAGCCTGTTGACGCTATAAAGTAGCATGACATTTTGGGAGTTGTAGTCTTCACCTCCAATGAGGATGGAAATCGATCCGACAGGACTCACAAATCATAATGATGGATGATGTAATGAAATACAGTTTTGTGACCATTACATTATAACGTAAGCCAACAGAGTGCCGTGCTAGACACTACAGCTACTACTCGTGCATGTGTAGTTTATTCAGCGTAAGACATAAAATTTCGCAAAAGAGACTTGACAGTAGCTATTTAATGTCAAATGCTGATTGGTCTGCACAGCGCCACATGAGGTATAACCCTCCTATGATTTCTAATGCAGTATAAGAGGAAAACGAGGATAAGGTGGACATGATGACATTGTCAGGTGATACAACCCTACTGAAAAGACCAGCTAGAACCAGCTTGAGCTAATTAAGCTGGTCTCACAGTCTTGTTTTGGCTAAGATGGTGTACCAGGCTGGTTTTAGAGTGGTTTGGACACTTTTAGATGGTCAAGCTTAAATGAGCTTTACAAGGCTGAAAGTTCAGCCAGCTTGGCTACGTTTAGCTTAGCTGGTTTAAAATGGAATTAGCTGGTTTAAGCTCATCCTCCTAGCCTGGCAGAGCTGGTTAGGCTGGCCAAGCTGGTCTTCTTGCCTAGTCAAGCTGGTGGGTCAGCACGTTTGAACTGGTGGGTCAGCTGGTCTCCCAGCTTGACAAGCTAAAAAAGCGTCCCTCTCTAAAATCAGCCTCCTACACCAGCTAAAACTAGCTTAAGTTGGTTGACTGGTTTTAGCTGGTCTCCCACTCTGGTTTTAGCTGGCTAAGCTGGTGTACCAGGCTGGTTTTAAACAAGCTTTACAAGGCTGAAAGTTCAGCCAGCTTGGCTTTGTTTAGCTTAGCTGGTTTAAGATGGAATTAGCTGGTTTAAGCTCATCCTCCCAGCATGGCAGAGCTGGTTAGGCTGGCCAAGCTGGTCTTCTTGCCTAGTCAAGCTGGGTTGGTTCAGCTCATTTTAACTGGTCGGTCAGCTCGTCTCCCAGCTTGACCAGCTAAAAAAGTAGCCAAACCCTCTATAAAATCAGCCTCCTACCCCAGCAAAAACCAGCTTGAGCTGGTTGACTGTTTTTTTCTGGTCTCCCGCCCTGGGCTGGCTAAGTCGGTGTAGGAGGCTGGTTTTAGAGGGGTTTTAAACACTTTTTGCTAGTCTTAGCTGGTTTAAGATGACAGTAGCTGGTTTAAGCTGATCGCCCCAGCCTAGCAAAGCTGGTTAGGCTGGCCAAGCTGGTCGTCTTGCCTAGTCAAGCTGGTGGGTTAGCACGTTTTAACTGGTGGGTCAGCTGGTCTCCCAGCTTGACCAGCTAAACAAGTGCCCCCCTCTAAAATCAGCCTCCTACACCAGCTTAAATCATCTTAAGTTGGTTGACTGGTTTTAGATGGCCTCCTGCCCTGGTTTTAACTGGCTAAGCTGGTGAACCATCCTGGTTTTAGAGGGGTTTTGGACACTTTTTGCTGGTCTTAGCTGGTTTAAGATGACAGCAGCCGGTTTAAGCTCATCCTCCCAGCATAGCCAAGCTGGTCTTCTTGCCTATAGTCAAGCTGTTGGGTCAGCTCGTTTTTTGCTGGTATGTCAGCTGGTCTGCTGGCTTGACCAGCTAATGAAAGTGGCCAAAACTTTTCCTTTCAATAGAGAATGAGGAGGGATGTTTTTGGTTGAAACTGCTAATTTATCTGGGTTCAAACATTGTCGGAAATCTGTAGTAGTGTAAGTACATGACTGAACAAAATATAATACGTTGTGCTAGAGATTTTTGAATATATTTTTAAATATCCCCCAATATTGATCCCAATCCCCTTTCACATGTATTGATATTTATTGATTAATTTCTTTATTTGTTCATTGATCACTGACCAAATGGTGCCACTGAAATCTAACAACTTTACTAAATTAAATTACATATTCAAGGTTTAATACTAAGGTAGATGAAGGCATATTTAAACATTCAAAAGTGAGCATTCCCAAAATTAATTTCATCTCTAGGGTTCATGCATATTTAATAAGGAGTGCTAGAATATCGCAAGGTAATACAATCCCTGCAAGTGGCAAGCAGAGAGAGAGAAAGAGCGAGAGAGTTCTGCAGTTGTTGTCATGAGCAATAACTCTCAGTGGTGCTGGGAAACAAAATAGGCAGGATGCTTTTGATGAAAGAGCCGAGAGTGTAGAGCCAGGTTAAATGCTGAGGAGCCGTAGAGACCGTGGGCTTCTGCTCCACTGAGACCTCCACATACCGGGAGAAACGCTGATAACTGACTGACAATAATTGAAGAGCCGCATGGACAACATCTCTGGAGACTTTGCTGCGTCTGCTTTCATTCATACTAACTAGTCGCAGACGTATACTTGCAACAAAAGCCCACATGCGTCCATTATTACAAATCAAAAAGACTGACCAAAGGTAAATTAGGTTTGTATGGATACAAATTGAATATAAACAGGGTGAAATTACGATGGACTTTGAATATAAACAAATGTGTAAGAAGCCATTTAAAGTAATCTTTTCACAAAAATATATCTTAACTAACCTAGTTGATTCTAAATATTTAAAACAATTGCTTCTCAAACTGGGGGGTACATGAGATGGTGCCGTTTTTATTTTATAAAATACATTAATTTATTATAAATAAAAAAATTTAAAAATAAGGCTACTTACCAACAGCACTATATTGTATCATTTATATATTTTGTTTATTTCAAATTCTAAAATTGAGAATTTTTTATGGCATGAATTTTCTTGGGGGGCAATGGGCGTAACGGGATGCACACTACACAAGGGGGGGGGGGGCATGCCAAAAACTTTGGGAACCATTGGTTTAATGCAAGAATGACAATACTGTATAGTTAAAATTAGTCAACTACCAACAAAAAGAAATGTAATGTATTAATGTAGTTTATTTAATTAATTAAAAATTTAATTATGAATAAAAAAATCATTCACGAGTTCGCATCAACATGTAATCAATAAGGAATAAGATAAAGCATACGTGCTGTCCGACGGGAGGGCTCCGAGGTCTGAATTTTAGTCTAGGGATAGATAAAACTAGCTGAGGCCTAGTCCACACAGACATGGGTATTTTTATAACCAGAGTTTTTCCCCCCCCAAAAAATCCCGTCCACACATGCTCGGTTTAAAAGAAATCTCCATCCACATGAAAAAGCAAAAACATGCCACACCAGCAGGCAGCATTATAACCCAAATCGTAAAGCCACCTTGGCCAATCAGAAGCCCACTAAAAGTGACGTCGCAAGGCAAAAATCACGGTTTTACTGTCTACACGGCAACACTGCAACCAGCGTTTCTTAAAATCCACACCCTGTTCGGTTTCAGTGCCCTGATACTGCGTTTTCGTGTGGACGAACCGCGTAAAAAAGGCACGGTTATAAAAATACCTGTGTCCGTGTGGACTAGGCCTGAGAGTGAGGCAATAGGGTGGAGGAGGGATGCTGCAAAAATCTGTTATGGGACATAGGTGAGGGAAGGCTATATAGACACCTCTTCATGCTGATTGGTTGGATAATATATCCATGCTTCTCCCAAACTTAATTAAATAAACTTCATTTAAAATCATGTAAAAGTAACATTATTGTTTAATTTTATATAACATTATATTAAATACTAATATGTATGTGACTGCCAGTGAAAACGCAACTAAAGTATTTTTTGTGATTTACATAAACTAGTTTTCTACCTAAAAATAATTAAGATTGACATCAATGTAAAATCAAAGTTTGAAATCAACCATTAATGCTCCAAATCTCATGATTAGATTATTAGACTTTAGGTCACTTATAGTGAATATATTCTAGTTACAAGTTGACGTTTTACTTTATATACAATGTAATATATATAAAACTTTACGCGTTTGTAACTCTGTCCACTTCGATTCCATGCCCCTCCGCTCATTTGCATGCCTGTTATGACAGTAAGTGTTGGTCTGTTATTTACTCATTGTGTTTATGGTGCGGATTTTGTATTCCTCCTGTGTGTGAAAAATGAGGCATGAAACAGCGTTGTCATGCTGAACAGAATTTTAATTACCGACTGTCGCTCTCCTCTGTGTATGCACGCCCCAGCAGCTCTCAAACAACAGAGCCCAATGCGAGGCAAGTCGCCGTCATTACAGACGCGCTGGCCGGCTTCTTCTAAAGCTGCATCGGGACACAATCGCAAAACCCACCATTCAAGATACCCTTACACCATCTAGGGTAAAAAGAGAACCAGAGAGTCCATCTGGAAGCCTGATAAAATTTTGAGCTCATTCATTTATATTTCAAATGTAAGTTTTAATTCAAACTGTTTGGAGTAGAGGCGAAATGTTATTTTTCGTGCTTGTGCAGACCTGCAGCCTTTTGCCGGGGAGTCGAGTGATTCATGACAGTGTACCCAATTCCCGACGGGACCCGTCCATCCAGGCCTGTCAACCAAGGTTAAGGAAACTCATCAAAATAAGCCTTATTCATTAGCGGACTTTGCTCGTTGACGGCAAAGAAAGAGAGCTATTGCATTCACGCGCACACAAACCAGGCCCTATAATTCATGTGCACCCTTGTCCGTGACGTGGGCTTCTTTTATTTCCTCACGGCTTAAATTGAGTCGTAAAGACGTGTAAAAATAACGACACGGCGGACCTTGTTACAGCCACCCATTTTTATTTCGCCACAGGTCCCCAGTGGGCTGTTTGTGGCCACATTAGGACGCTGACACATTAATAAGTGTGGAGATATTTACACTCGTTGACCTCCATCTCGACAGCTCTGTAGTTTGGGCCTGTTGGTGAGCGCTAAAGTTGAATTATGTGTAATCACTGTGAGCTGTGATACTGTGATGCATGTTGTGCTTTGTGCATGTGTGGTTGCCTGCATTCTTGAGAGAGGAATACAATGGTGGTCTGGTTAATCTTTAGTCAGGGGGTAATAAATGAAAAATATGACGTGCTGAAATATTTTCTTTACTTTCTTGGCATTGAGTTATTTATTAACAAATCCGGAAGGGTTACTTCCAAAATGTATCCTAGTGCATTTTACTGCTTTCTAGGAAATCAGTATTAGTAGTTTACATATAACAATATTAAAGTGACAAAATCTTAGGATGTAAACTAATGTTCAAGGGATACTTCAGCCTAATATCAAAATTACCACATGATTTATTAACCCTCAAGCAATCCGAGAGGCACGTGTCTGTCATCTTTCAGACAAACACATTTGGAGTTATTTTAGGAAATGTCCTTACCCTTCCAAGCCTTATAACAGTAGAAAACAGGGATCAGGAAACACATTTTGACTTTAAGCCCCCAAAAATTGCATTCATCCTTCACAGAGGTAATCCATAGGGCTCCAATAGGTTGATAAATGTGTGGATAATCGATGCGATATACAAAAAAAATCCAGATTTCAAACTTTATGAACTGTAATAACTACAGGGTTTCAAGGACTTTCCAGGTCCAATATCCTCAAATTCAAGGAGTAAATGTGGGGACACATTTCAAGTGAGAGCAAGGTTACATCGTGTTACCTTTTAAGATTCATTGTTACAGTTCCCTTTTGAGGGAACTCGCGCTGCGTCACTGCGGTGACACTTTGGGGACGCCTCCAGGGGTAAGTGCGTCTGAATGTGTATATCAATTTCAACCAATGGTGAGGCTTAACGACAAAGACAGGGTGACGCGTGAGCCAGGAAGCATATTGTTATCTGAAATATTGCCAAAGACGGAGTTACAGGGATGCAGAAAGTATGGCAGAGGAGACGCAGCGTCTTGTTCCCTTCTCAGGGAACAACAGTTACATACGTAACTCGAGACGTTTTCATGTGTCAAACACAACTATGCAAAAAAGCATTTTGGTATGAATCAACATTCGCATACAGTAGATATAAGCATTTAAATTTGGGGTTTAAAGTCAAAAGGTGTTCCTTGATTCCCGTTTTCTCCCATTATAAGCGTGGAAAGCAAGGATATTTACGTCTTTCGTCTGACAGATGATGGATATATTTATCTCAGGCTCTGTTTACACGTACATGGTTATTTTTAAAAACTGAGAGATTTACCTTCGTTTGTGCCCCTCGTTTACACGCAAACGGAGAACTCGCCTGTGAAACCGATTGTTTCTAAGAACTCCGGCCAGAGTGGAGATCTTGAAAATCTTCGGTTGCACGGTTGCATGTAAAGTGAGACAAACGGATGTTTAAGCAGGCAACGTCACAGAGTATGCGCCAGAGCTCGCACCTACGTCAAAAGTGCGACCCATGTTTACATGTGACTGCTACTCTGAACGCTTCCAAGATCACATTTATGATCGTGCAAACTCGTTTTGTGTGTTTGTATTTGCAAATACAGCCGCTCCATTATGTCGAGGAGCAGAGACGAGTGCTCTGAGGTCAGCAATTTTACGCGTGTTTGACTTCATGCGGCGCTGCAACGAATGATGTCAAAGTACCGCGAGAGCGATTCGAAATTAGACCTCTACGTGTGATTCCTCAACTCGCTCTCGCTGTACGTTGACGTCATCAATCACCTACTGCAACAACTCCTCCCTCCAACATGAAGAACCAGTTCACGTCACCACCAGCGCTGCCGGTGATTGGCTTACGTGGGCTTGAGCATCTCTTGACGGCAAATATGCACGGGTATGTGTAAATAAACACTCTTCTGAAAACTGACATGTGTGCACGATATTATTTTTGAAACCGCAGAGGTTGAAATGTCCGTTTATGAAAATAACCGCCCACGTGTAAACATAGCCTCAGATTGCTTGAGGGTGAGTAATTAATGGGGTCATTTTGATAATTGGCTGGAGTATCACTTTTGGTGTCTACTACCTACACATACTGTATGCAAAGGCTTTATGGCAGCTTACTAACTTAAATTTAACATTATTATATATTATAGCCCCACAGGCCCCCTTTCTACCCTTTTTCTGATGTGCATCTGAGAGCAACTCGTTTTGGTGCTGTCTTTTTAAATGCACGACATACCCTGCCCCTTTTCCAGGTTGCAGAGGTGACACTCGGTTAAACTCCACCCCGTTCAGCCATTTTTGTACTTTTATAGCAGAGATACGATTATCTAGCGGCACAGAAACTTTTTATTCACTCGTTATTCACAAAATGTCAACAACGGAAGACTTGTCCATCCAGCCTTATATGTTCGCGCCAGAGTCGGAAATGGAGCGAGATGAAAATGAAGACGACGAACCTGCAGAACAACGTCTTCATATGGAGGTATCGCAATGGTGTGTTAATGCCGGCTGTTTTATTTCAGAATATTAACAATTATAAAGTTTACTATTATTCTTAGTTAATCGTAAGTTGTTGTAATATGCTATGACTTAATCCCGGGTGATGACCACATGCGACATCCGCAGGCTGCAGCCTTCGGATTGAGAAACAGCACTGCTAAACCATGACAACCGTGTACTTTACTAATTACTAATTTAACTTAAAGTTATTTACAGCTTACTGAAGTGCTCTGCTCGTCGTCTCCAAAGATAGAAGTAATTGACCCCTCAATCAGACGAAGTCTATCGGCAAATCCTACTTTATACTGGTGGAGGTTGGTGAAATAGTTATCCTTGAAGTGCTTCGCGCACTAAAAAATGACATTTCCGTGAAAAATAAAACTCAACCAGGCACAGGTTCAACAACCGAACATTTTGATTTACTCTCTCGTAACTTCTGCATCCTTGAGCTTGGACTACAATATCGCAGCGAGAAATTGAAAATGGCGGATTGCTCGTAGTGTTGGGCTGGAAGTCGATGTCCTTATTTAGCAGTTCCGCTGCAAATACTGTGACGTAATTGTTCAAAAAACGTAATAGATAATAGAAAAATCAGAACCGTTTGGAAAGTATGACCAAAACAGAATATAAAGATATCAACAAAGCACCTGAAGAGACTAATTTCAACTTTTATGTACTTTACAAATTACAAATATACAACAAAATGCATTTAAGAGCTAAGAAAGTGGATTTAGCATGATATGTCTCCTTTAAAATAACGTTTTCAAAAAAGTTTCAGTCATTCATCCACTCGAAACAGGGTGAACGGCACTTTCACATTCGCTCTGCAGCCCTCTATCGGCCAAAAGAAGTTTCCAACCGTCGGGTTGCGGTCCTGTAGTTCGAGTGAAAACTACAAAAACTTGCTTTTACGGCAGACCTACAATCCAATAAGACCCAGCTTTGCTGCAGTAGGCTAAATTATTTACGACTGGCAATGGACAATTCCGCTTCCAACCTGTAGGGGGAGCAATTTTGAATAAAAAAATCATAATGAAAATTTGTAATTGGTAACATTAGTAAATGCACAATGAATTCACATGAACAATGGTATTTGCATCAAATAACATTAAAAAATATGAATAAATGCTAAAACTGTTTTGCTCATTGTTAGTTCATGTTAGCTAGGTAATGTATTTACCAATGTTAACAAATACAACCTAAAGCGTTATTAAGATTAAAACTAAAGGAGACGTGTGTGACTACTGGTTTCTTATTTCACAGGAGAAAAATTTAGAAAGCCATGTCAAAAGGGTCCACATACTGTCTATTTAATCTCATTGCGAATAATTGCTTTAGCGGCACAAAGGTTGTAGGTGAAATCCCAGCGAACACACATGGTGATAAAAATGTATAGTTTCAGAGTATGTGAGCAAAGCTGAGTAGGAGTGTAGCAGCGTGAATTTGCCTGGAGCAAACTTTTATCGGAGCGTTGTGGGTTTCTCTCACTCGGGTAGCGCTCCACTACCGCTCCATCACCAGCACAACTCATGTTAACAGCCGTAATGCAGCCATGGGCCTAAATGTCATCTAACAGATGGGGGAACAATAAAAGCAAAATTTGAAGGGGACACAAATAATACAAACAAAATTGTACTTGTAAGGCTGTCACGTTTTGCAATCCCGTTTTGCCGTGCTACTGACAAGCCACAGGGCAAAAAATTACATTCCTCTTCTTTGTTCTGCAATTCCAATAAATGAATAAATACTTCATTTGCTTTAAAACTCTTATATTTGTTATTAAAAAGCAAACAAACAATATAGTGGGCTCATGGACATTATTGTCTTCAGATAATATTAGCTACAGTAGGCCTATATCTGTTCCAATAAAGCATGGGATGTTTTTCTCCTAGTATTGCATATTTGTTGACACTGAATGGATCTTCTGCGCAGAGGTTTGTTATTGTAAAACAAAAATGATTTACATTGGAGCGTTAATTAGTCACAATTTTTTGGAGGGAGCCAACGATGAGTGGGAGCTGGAGTGGAGTGATTATAATGTTTTGAGCATGGAGTGGAAAGTCTTGCCGCTCCACTCCACTCACATACTCTGTATAGCTTGAATGCACTGTAATTCATTTTAAAAGTGTCTGCCAAATGCGTAAATATAAATGTAATGAAATGTAAAAATGATATGATATTGGCTCTTAATAGCTTTGTGGAAGTGTCCTATTTTGTCTCATTAACTCGTAATTGTTACTAGCAAAGCTGTTTGTTAAGAGGATATTTACTGTAGCTGAACCTTTTAAAATTATAAGCAGCATTGTAGTGTGAAAAGCTACATTTCTAAAGCATCTTCCCCAGCATGTCCATTAACAGGCGAGAACCTCTGTAGGACACATGCAGTTCAATGCGCCATAATGAAGTGGTGGACCTGGGATTGTTGCCACCCATAAACACTCTAATTCCCTGATTCATTAGGCCTCATTCAGTGGACATTGCACACCATAAATTTCACTCTACATCGGCTGCTCCGTGGACTTAGATTGAGACGGATAAGGAAACAGTTTAGTTTGGATGTCTGCAATCTCAGTTGCCCGCTCCTCTGGGGAATTGGGATGTTCTGTCCGTGTCCATCATAGAGTAAGCTAGCCAGGCTAATCTCCTTCAGCGAGCGGCCATCTGTAAAGGAGACATTCACACAAACACGAGTACGCGGACACACAGAGCGTTCAAACAGACTTCGGATGTCTTCCAGTCATCGGTCTACTCATCTGGAAGCAAAGCCGAGTTCAGAAACGTTTCAAAGTAGTCTGGCGAAAACACAAATACAGCCTCGTCTGACGAATGACTCGACTGGATCTCTTCCATTACTCACACTCGCCACTCAGAGGGAAATCATATTTCATGCTCTTATTACGCAGCTTCATAAATACGTGAAGGCTTTATCATAAACAGAAGCGAGAAATGCTGCATTCAGCGACTTTGTTAATGCGTTGATACACACGGAAGCGTTTGATCAGTGCGCCTAAAGCTCATCAAAGGCTGACTGGGTGAAAATGTTGCTATCTTTGTGAATTCGAGGAATGGTATTCAAAGAGCTCATACTTTCAGTGTGTGTGTGTATGTTTAGGAGGCGTCTGTACTTCAAATATCTCATTTAATCTACAAGTAACTCTTTTCATCCCCAGGTTTCCATGGCAACAAAGCAACGGTGAGGCGACAGAGATGTGTGCATGTGTAAAGGGTTTTTGGAGAGGGTCTGTTTGTGAGGATGGGGGCTGTTGGTTTTTGGCAGGGTTATTGCTGGACAGTGTGAGTTTAAGATCAAAATAATCACAGCTAGCTCACTTTCCCACAGACACAGTGCAAATAAAAGGTGATTTATTGTGAAATCAGCTGTAACATTGGTATACATTTCAATGATAATGAGTTGCCTATATGGTCCGTAGGGTGTCCATTCGTGCCAGTTCCGTCGGACACGTCCCGAACATGTTTTCGGGTTCGTTCTCCGGAAGTCACGTTGGTTGACTGCATACGTCATCAAGGTTTAATATTTCGGGTTTAATTTCTGAAAAGCAACCGTTACATTTCAAGATAAGAATGAAACTACGATTGTATGTCTTAAAATAAATAAATCTTAATTTTCTAATGTATTTTAACTGAAATGTGAGAACCTCGAATGACGTATGCGGTCGAGCAACGCGACTTTCGAACCCGAAAACATGGTTGGGACGTGTCCGACGGAACTGGCACGAATGGCCACCCTAATGGTCCGGGGCCAGCGTTAAAAATGCTTGGGACAGTTGACGGAGCTCAAATTTGCCTGATTGGGCCAGTGCTGCATTGTCATGAAAGTTTAACGTTTGCACATATTTTCAAAGTGGAAGTCCACCCTAAA
Source organism: Misgurnus mizolepis (assembly GCA_025389145.1). Lineage (NCBI taxonomy): Eukaryota > Metazoa > Chordata > Actinopteri > Cypriniformes > Cobitidae > Misgurnus > Misgurnus mizolepis. Next base: position 23,592,204 of record JAIFKI010000009.1, read on the forward strand.
ACAACATTATGCTTCAACACTATATTTCATCACATACTGCACAGGTCATCTTTTATCGAGGGTTTTGGTGATTTCCCCTTCAGAGATGGTAAAAGCGGAGCTACTGTTTAGTTGGGTTCGTCTGCTGGCTAACTTCAAGTTGACTTGAGTTGATTTGAGAGCAGGTTGAGCGGTAAAAGAAGCTATTAGGCTTGTTCGACTTTATGCGGTGCCGCAAGAATCGACAGCTGGATGACGTCAAAGTACCGCGAAAGCGATTCGCGAAATCATACGGAGGAGTTTGCTTTTAAATCGCTCTCGTGGAACTTTGCCGTCATCCGGCTGTCGGTTCTTGCGGCACCGCATAAAGTCGAACAAGTCTGAAGGCTGCATCGATTATTGGTTAGTGGCTGGAGCTAATGTTTCGCGCAGTGCATTCTGGTTAATTGAGTCCATCAAAGACCGTTACGTTTCAACACACATCAATCTAATTTATCGAAATCGTGCAAATTCTTTTTTTCTCATGTAAAATGCAAAATGGAAATAAATTACCCCTGATAACAGGCTAAAATGTCTAGGGTTCAATTCCACTTTAAGTCTTGCCAATTGAAATATTAAAGCGCAATAAGATGTGACATCTCAAAGTGTTACTCACACCCAGTTTATTAAAAGCCCCCCGTAAAAAGCATCTCAGGGCTTCAGGCAGCGCGCTAATAGTAAGTTCTCCTTTTATTGCACTGAAACAGACATTTACACAAAAGTATCTCAATAATACATTGCACAATTTTTGCTATCGTATAAGATCATTATCACACTGTACGACAAGGAGCGTTTAAACTTGGGTACGACAAGCACGTAAACTATACGTTGATGACACCTATTGTATCGTACGCTGTGACAACTGCGTGACAACAAATGAATGGGTTTCTTATCGCAGCGCACATCGCGTCCTGTGTTTAAGCCACATATGTGTCCTCGGGTTTGAGGACGAAACAGGGAAAGAGAAACAAAATCCTATTAGCATAGGGGCCACGCTATCATGTAATGTAAGTGTCATACAATAGATTAATATTTATATATATATATACTGTATATACATTCCCAGTTCTTTCAACCATGACTTTTTTCTCAATATATTAAGGCTTTTCAGGCCTTTTTCTTTTAGAAAAGGGTTAGTAAAGCTTCAAAAAGACTGTGATGTACTATATATGTTACTGGGCAGGTTATGTAGTAACAGTCAGTTATGTCATAATTTGGCTCAAGTCTTTGGAAATGCAAGCTTTTTCTGCTAGAAGTTTTCAGCTTCAGCACAGTTTCGATATAAAAGTGTTTCTGTCTTCTCTCTTTTCATCTCTGGATAAAAGCCGCCTCACTGTGGTATTTATCATTCCCATGCCCTTAATTAGCATCCAATTAAGAATTCCTTTTGTGGGTCCATTGTAATTCTGCACAATGTTGAATCCCTGGGGAGCAGACGGGAAGTGGGTTTGACACCTAAACATTTTCAGGCCAAATCTCTCTTAGGTCACCCAACCAAGTCTTTCATGAGTATCTCCAAATTAGAAATGTTCATATTAATTCATTTGTGGAGCTTATTTTGACTCTGAATTGGTTTTGAAAACTAAGGCAGCTTAGTGCACTGAATTTTTTGATGCATGGCAACATTTAGGAAGTCTTTCATGTCAGCGATGTGGTTTCTAAACATACGCCATCATCATTTTAGTCTGTATAGAATACCACCTACCAATCCACAGACGTTCTCTACAGATTTTTCTTCTAGCCTGACAGATGCTGAGTCGCCGGCTAATTGGTTTGCTTTGGAGATGGCCAATGAACTACTGCTGAGGCATGTAAGTGGTTTTTTTGGCTTGTTTGCATGAAATTATCCCACCGCGCGGCGCAGCGAGTGAATTAGCCCGAAACCCTTAGAGCTCCGTAGAATTATGATAAGTATGTTATTTACGCCATCCTTCGCTGTTTCTCTCATGAAGCCAAACGTCATTACAGAAAAGTGAAAAATTTCGGCACCAATAACAACTCTCTCAGCTGTGCATTTAGAGCAATTTACATCGCATCAAATTTTTGCCCCACAACACTATTTTCTTGCTGCCCCTAAAAATTGTCAGGGAAATGACTGACCTCATGTAAATTCATGAACGTGGGGAAAATGTATGTGTGTATGGGGTGTCTCATTGAGCAGGGGGAGGTGCTGATGTGTTTTCCAGCCTCGGATCGCACTCTCTGAACCACCGCGTCCAGCTGCACACGTGCTGACTCAGCCTGTTTTGTCCATGCACTTTAAAGCACTGGAAGCTTTTAAGAAGCAAAGCGTACATCTGACATGCATGGCCCTTCACACGTAAAACCGATTAACACCCAGACATCAGCAAATCAAAGACAGAGGAAAAAATAATGATCATCAGCAGGAAGCACATTACTGAGGAGACCATGTTAAAGGATTTGTTCACCCAAAACTGAACATTTGATCATTCTAAACTTATGTCTTTGGTCAGTGATATACAAAAGGAGAATAGTTTTGAAATGTATATACAGCACTTTTAATGTGACAACACTTAAAGGGGCTACATCTATAGGTAAAACACAAAGGAAGGATTAAAATATAGCACAAAAGTTGTATAGAAGTTTTATGTTTTTAAGTAAATTTTGGAGCTTGGATGATTCTATTTGCTATTACCTTAACTGAATTGTACATGTCAGATTAAATGTCTACCTTTGTGCAGAAAAAATACAAGAAATTACATAAGTTTTTATTCATTTTTGGGTGAACTATTCAGCCTGATCTCACGAGAATTTGTACGTATTTTATGAGTATGCTAATTTGTATGAATTTATATGAAGTAGCTTGTACCAAAACGTACGATTATAAAAAAATAAAAAATAACGAAACCCCACCCCTAACCCCAATTGTCCAGGGCAAAAGCAAATCATACAAAAACATACAAATGTGGTATTTTAAATTCATCCGAATTGCCATTGAGATTGTGTTGGAACAATTCCTTTATATTTCAGCGTTTCCGGCAGCACTTTTCAGTTCGGGTGGCCCGCCTAAGCTGGGAAACCCTACCGCCTTAACTAGGTTGTTAAAAAAATTATGCAAAAAATGAGATAAAGATGTGGTCCGTCATGTCTGGAGGATAACTAGCCAGTTGATAAAACACGTGTCTGTGAGAACTGTAAGTGGACTTATGTTTTGGGTTTATTTAAGCCTGTTATTGTATTAGTCTATAGTTCTTGCAAATTTAAAGTAAGTTATCGGGTGATTTTGTTGTTTGAGCAACCTGCTAGCTAGGTTTGACGTGCCTGTTGATTAGATATAATTGTTGAGCGCTCTGCTCACGTTATTTATGTGCGTTATTTACATGCTAGTTACACTCCTTTAAGATAATTTAACTTATAGTGGGAAATAACTAGTTTTTATGATTTTTGCACTATCTATCATCGTTCGCCAGACGTTCTACAACATCTGCTTTAGTTTGTGTTTATTAACCCTTTAGTTTCACTTCATCACGCAGCTATTCCCGTTAGAGGTAAAAACATTTAATTCTTTAATAATCTAGTATGTGTTCTGTCATAGTTTCTTCAAAATTAAGTTTTATTTGAGTGTTTTAAAGGGATAGTTCACCCAAAAATGAAAATTCTGTCATCATTTACTCACTCTCATGTTGTTACAAACCTGTATTTATTTCTTTGTTCTGATGAACACAAATGAAGATATTTTGAGATATGTTTGTAACCAAACAGTTTGTGGACCCCATTTACTTCCATAGTATTCTTTTTTCCTACTATGGAAGTGAATGGGGTCCACCAACGGTTTGGTTACAAACATTTCTCTAAATATCTTCCTTCATCTTTATCTTTATCAGAACAAAGAAATTTATGCGGGTTTGTAACAACATGAGGGTGAGTAAATGATGACAGAATTTTCATTTTTGGGTGAACTATCCCTTTAAATAAAAATATTTACATTTTCATCATAACACGTACACCCCTTTGATTGTCACGCCCCCGGCCTCGTCCAACCATACCACCTTAACTACCAAATTTTCTGCGGGAAACCCTGTATTTACATTAGCTTTCCATTATAATCCGTATGTTTTCAATGGTTTCCAATGGAAGCACGGCACTTAAAAAAAATGCCAACAGCTGGCCGGTTTTGTCGGCATTAAACACCGGTGCTCTGCCTTTTTACGCTTTCAGCGCTGAGTGTCCAGAGTTGAACAATTTTCAACTTTGGGTGAAATGCTCAGCTTGTCAATGTCACTTTTCACTCAGTTGTCCAATCACAGTGGAGGAGGGGTAGGACAAATACCACAACAACCATTTCAGCTGCTTTAACTCTTTTACCGGCAGTATTTTTAAACAAAGTTGTCAGCATTTTTTATGATTTTCACAAACATTTAATGCCTTCCAGAAAATGTTCTACTTTAAATATGTAAACATAATATATATTAAATGAAAAAACAGACCCTCTGCTTTCAAACAAACAAACAAACAAACAAACAAACAAACAAACAAAAAATAAGAAAATAAAATACAGTTTCAACCTACCTTTATTTGTTCTATTTTTATCATCTCTCAAAAAAATTGAAAACAGCTGAGATAATTGCATTTTTGTGAAGGACTTTTAATAGAGATCAGATTCAGAGCGATCCTCAAAACATACACAGAGTTTGAACTGGAAATAGCGGAAATACGGATTGCCGAAAAAACTTGTCATTGGCGGGGAAGCGTTTTCTCTTAAAGTGACACTTTGTAGTTTTTCAACCTTCATAATATGTTTTCAAGACCCTTGTAAAGGTACATTGACTTAAAATAGGTTGAATGACATGTCTACTATAGCCTGACGGGGTCTGTATCGCTTTTACTCGTACCTTTAAACTTGGGGTTTCGGGTAGCAACCCGAGCACAAAACAAAAAGCTACAAAAATCTGCTTTACGGCATATGTCACTTCCTCCTCTTCCTCAATTTGCACGTGGGAGCGCAACTATTTATTTTGCTGATGTTTATGTCATGGCCGAAGCAGCAAATTAGAAAAAGAAACCCAAGGTTTTGTCGGAGGAGACCAGAAAGAGAAAAGGGGAGAGTGATAGAATAAAAAGATGGATGAGAATTAATTATATTGGGCCAGCGTTCGCTTGCTGGTGTGAACTAAAGGAGGAGGAGGGGTTCCTGACCAATGCTGTCTTGGCCCTCATGCTTTTGTACTAGCAAGTAATGTCCTGTCTGGTGCCCAAACACAATTTTTTATGTGAATTTTACTGGAGGCTACTTGGAGAGTGTTACAACTGGTTGTTAACATGAGCTACGCGATGTTTTGGCATTTGAAAAAAATAAAACCCATGAAATTATAGTCATATGACATGCCGGAAAGCACACTTTGTGACCTAAAGAGTTGTCTTCTTTTCCTTTGCGACAGTTCTGCGGCGCTTGTGGCCTCTAGGGGCGCTAGACGTGAAAAATACATGTCTAGCACCCTCTAGTGGCCAAAAAGTTCCACGGTGTGCCTTTAATTGACAAGTTAACTCGAGTTAAAGTATAGGGGTTTGATTACCAGGGAACACACATTCTGATAAAATGTAATACTTAAAAATGCACTGTTTGCTTTAAATAAAAGTGTCTGCAAATTGAATAAAATGTAAGAGCCTGGTAATGGCTTCTGTGTGTGAGAGCACATAATGTAAAAAATGTAAAACAAGCAAAGTCTGTATACTGTATATCTCACACATCTTCCCTCTCACACACAGAAACCATTACAAACCAGAAGAAAAATAGAGGACAAAAATCGTCCATCATCAAAACCAAATGCATTACTCATAAGCCCAAACAAGATTACTGCTTTTCATGCAGTTTCCTCATAGTTGTGGTTGATGTGTCAACATCAATTCATTTTTGCTGCGATACCCTGATGCATTTTTGCTTCCCAGAATACCTAAAGACAGATTACTGGCAATTTGTAGACATCAGTAAGTCTCCTCAGCAGTGCCATAAGATGCGTTATGCTGAGCGCAATTCTTTACCGTAGCCAAAAGCTATTTAGGTAGCGTCTGCTGACACCGTTTGTAATAGACCTAAAAGCCCTGATTTAATTGAGCTCATTTCAGGCGGCGTAAAGCAAAACCTTTTCTTTTGATTTACTGATGAGATTTCATTAAAAACTAATAGTCTGTTTAGAGCCTGACGCACCTAATCTGAGAACATGACCTGTATTAGCGCAGCCCTACACTGTTCTGTGTAATACCTCCATTGATTTTCATTAAATGAATTATCACTGAATACGCACACAAAGAGCCTCGCAGCGAACATTGTAGTTGCCATGGATATTCTGTTTGGTTTGAAAGAGCGTGGGGTTTGTTGTCCTTGAAGAAACGTCAAAAGTAAGGTCAGCTTTTGGAAAGGCGAGAGCAATACACAATGAAACCAAAGTGAAGGCCACACACTCACACACATATACGCGCACACACTTTTCACTAATGACCTTTTGTTCTTTGACATTTTCATTAAGCCACAAAGCAGGTTTCTGGTCCTTATCAACGCCGTAGGAACAGCGATAATGGTCCTGGCTGCAGTGGTGTAGGTAGAGATCGCTGCAGGTGCGAAATGGTAGGATCACGATTATGGAGTGTAATAACAAAATGAGATAACGCAGGTGTGATTTCACAAGCTACAAAAGAAGTGTCTAAATCAAGGACTCGAGCTGAAAGAATAAAGGGTTGCCCGAAAATCTTTCATTTTTCGAGAGTGCGTAAATCTCAAGTCATTCAAAATCCACATTTTTTTTCTCAGAGGAATAAAAAGGCACGAGGTTTGTGCTGTGTTTTTATGCCCTGGAAAGTAAATGAGGTGGCAGATGTTTTCAAGCTACATAAATAAAACACAAGCAACACAAGTACTGCATATGAGTAGCTTTGTGTGAAAAACTGGACTTGTTGTTAATAAAAATCTTACTCTCAAGTATCATTCAAGTGCGCATGCATTTAAATATGGCACGTCAAGATATCATTGATGCCAGACAGCATTGGTTCTCTGGCACGGCAAACGCTATTTCAAAGTTATACTTAGCCTGTATATCTTTTAAAGACAATTACTTTTATATAGATTTTTTGTGGGCGGCAGTGGTTCATGTAGGTTGTCTACAAATCGGAATGTTGGTGGTTTAATCCCCGGCTCCACCTGACCAAGTGTCGAAGTGTCCTTGAGCAAGACACCTAACCGCAGCTGCTCCCGATGACCTGGATGGCGCCTTGCATGGCTGACACCGCCGTTAGTGTGAATGGGTGAATATGTAAAGCGCTTTGAATGGCCCTTGGTCTATGAAACACTATGTAACTGCAGTCCATTTACCATAGATATTTTTGGAAAGAAAATTTACTCATTTTTTATTGTATGGAAAAAGCATCATCTCCACAGGCAAACTTTGCTCACACAAAGTGTACTACATAAGGAAAAACTATGACCATTAAGTGCATGAAGTGTCCACGTGTCACATGTTATTTTGTGGTTGTATAAGTGCATCATTTGGGTATTTTCAACATGAACCCACTACTTACCTTGTCTATTTATACTATAAAATGGCAGTGAAGAGTGAATAAGTATGCAATTCTGGACTCAAAATCAAGTCCCCACTACTTGAAAAAGGGAAGACGGATATCTTTAAAATCTTTTCCTAAGGTCACAATAAAACAACATATTTCTGACCAACAATTAAACCTGACAACTGTACCATTAATTTGATATCTTTAGTTTAAATTGTGTAACAACTTTTTCCAGATTTCACAGGTTGGCAAGTTACTCGGAAATGTCCCACTTCTGAAGTTGTAATTACGAGCTTGTTAGAAATAATGGAGGACGCCAGGTTCATACTTTACTTGCATGTGTCTTGGGAACATGTTATTTAACCCTTTAAAACATACAATATGCTTAAAATTATTATTTATATTTATACCACAGGGCCTGTTGAATGGTTTATTCTGATTGGTTGAAAAATGTTCCACAGGGGTGCATTATTTGCCACATTGGATGTGCATTATTTTCGAATAATTCAACGGGCTGCCGTTAATTATTCCTTAAAGGGGACATTTCACAAGATATCAAATAAAACTTTGGTGTCCTCAGAGTACATTTTTAAAGTTTAAGATCAAAATACCATGCAGATATTTTTTATAGCATGTTAAACTTGCCACTTGTAGGTGTGAGCAAAAAATTAGCTGTTTATGGGTGTGTCCTTTAATATGCAAATGAGCTGATCTCTCCACTAAATGGCAGTGCTGTGGTTGGATAGTGCAGATTAAGGGGTGGTATTATTCAATTTTATTTATATAGCGCTTTACACAATTGGTAATTGTTTCAAATCAGCTTTACATTAATAGAAGCAGGGAAAAGCACAGAAAATCAACAGATAGCATAAAATAATACATATAGCATAAGCAGCAAAAATTTGCTGCGGCTATGAATCAACATTATAAGCGAACGTATTAATAATATAACGTATAGAAGAGGGTGCTAAATTAAGCCAATGACGGCTGACTCCCCGGGTTAAAAAAACCCCTAGGAGAAAAATCTTCTTCCTTTTAGCCAGGGGAAAAGTCCAAGGAGGGAAAAAACCCTTGGGAGATGTAATGCAACTTCACACAGTGATGTGGTATAAATCAGCTTGGTTCCAGACAGGCTAACTATTGCGGGATAAGTATGTTACCCACAGTTGAGTATTTAGCAAATTGGGGACCCAAGGTGAAGGTATCTATGGTATCTATGGGTCCCCCATCCGATCTTTAAAAGAAAAAGAAACATGCCAACCCGTTTGAGTAAGGCCAGAAGCCCCACTGTCGTCGTTAATGCCGGTTATCCCCTTCTGACATCACAAAGGGAGCCAAATTTCAATGACCCATTTTTTCACATGCTTGCAGAGAATGGTTTACAAAAACTAAGTTAATGGGTTGATCTTTTTCACATTTTCTAGGTTGATAGAAGCACTGGGGACCCAATTATAGCACTTAAACATGAAAAAGTCAGATTTTCATGATATGTCCCCTTTAAATGTACTTCTTTAAAAACAAAACATAAAACATAGCACCTGGCACAGTATCTCCCATCTGCCATTTTTAAAGTATGAGGCCCACTCATCTTGGGAATTTGCGTTTCAAATTTATTTTGAACTTGGATCAGAGGTTGTTCATGTGCAATTTTTACCCAGAAAACTCGTTTTTATGACAATTCCAATAGCATGTAACACCAAAGCCCCTTCCCATAAGAACTGTTAGTACTATTGATGATCGGCTCTTTTACTGGAAGGCAGGGCTTACTTTTCTAAAGCCGTATTGCACTTTTGCTCATTCATACAGTAGTTACAAAATCTGCATTAGCATCTTGTTAAAACCCGAAGTGTTTCGTTTTTCAAAGGACATGATGCCGCAATTTACATTTGTGTGTCCAAAACAAGCTTGCAGCTGTCAAGAATAAATCAAATTTCAATTTTAAAATAAGAAATAAAGCACATTTCTTTTATTCCACATGCAGTCACACATTTGTAGCTTTTCATCAAAAGGTCACCTGTCATTTTGCAAATACCCTTAACCAAATAAATAAATCAAATGAAAAATATAGGGTCTAGTGAGCATACTGTAAGGGATTGACTGACATAATCAAAATCTAAATAATTGGCCAGAAATAGCGCTGCCAGTCAAACAATCACTCTGTGTGTAATTGTCATGCCAGCGTCTGGCAGTATCAGCATGTGGGGTCGTATCACACCTGGGCCAGTCTCGCAACACAAGCCTGAACCGGCTATAATTACAACAAAAGAGAATAAAATATTAAACAAAATAATAAGTCAGCTACTAAAACCTAAAGCGGTACATAGCTGCAGGGAATGCGACTTCTGGAATGAAGCAGGGGAACGATGTAATCACATGAATGTAAAATGCAAATTTCTGTTCTTTATTGTCTAGCTGCAACCTTGGCAGTGAGAGTGGCCCTCGGTTGACACAACCTTTCGTTCACCCCGCACACTTCCACAACCCCCTTCATTCAGCTCATCTCCCAGGGGCTTTAAACAGCACACGGGAGTGTTTGTGTGTCAGTGGTAAACTTTCAACCCCTGGGCAAACCTGCAGAACGCTGGGAAAAAAGACCTGCAAGGTTACAGCCCTCCTGGACTCGCACAAGTCGATGGAAAAATATCTAGATCAATAGGTTCACTGTAATTTAATTAAAATAACGGAGCTTTTCGTGCGATAAGACTTCAAACGTGACTTTTTCAACCATTAGCCGCGTGAGTTTTCAGACTAATATCTGTTTATGCCTCTGGCTTCTAACCATTACAGTTTTCTGAGTGAAATCTCTCTAACACACTCCCGAGTTGGAGTGTGTCGAATCCATTATTATGAATGATTACGTTTTATAAAGCACAAAGAGGTAGAGAGTTGTTTCATAATGTTGTTCGAGGTACAGTAATAGAAGATATAACAAACGCTCTGGAGGGTCTATTATGTTGTTTCTGTCGATTTTCGCACCATTCTGTTTGTACTTTTCCCAATATTTATTCCATTTTTGACATATCCTTTTTTCCATAAACATAAAAGCAGCGTTTAGAGGGGAAAATAAACGGTCGACAGAAAACAGCACATTTCTGACTTACAAAATCCATATGACTTTGCAGAGGTTGAAAACGACATTTGGAAGTGGTTTATGATGTAATAGAACACATGTAAATTTAATATTATATCATATCTGGATGATAGATATGACGTTAAAAGGATAGTTTACCCCAAAATTTAAATTTTGTCACCATCAAGTTGTATCAATACATTTGAACACAAAGAAAATTATTTTGAGCTACATTTGTAACCAAACTGTTTTTGAGCACCATTGACTTCCATAGTATTTTTATTTCCAACTATGGAAGTCAACGGTGCTCCTGTTTTCTGCTTTATTACAAATACAGCGGGGAAAATAAATATTTGACACATCAGAATTTTTATCAGTAAGGAGATTTCTAAGTGGGCGATTGACACCAAATGTCCACCAGATGTAGCCATCAAGCCAAATATTGAATTCATACAAAGAAATCAGAACATTTAAGTATACAAGTTTAGTCATAATAAATAAAGTGAAATGACAGAGGGGAAAGTATTGAATACATGAAGAGAACAAGGTGCAAAATGACATAGAAGGCCAAGAGATCACCAGAAATGTGTTAGTATTGAGAGAGAAACCCTGCCCCATATCAGTACTAATTAATAATATCAGCTGCTTTAGTCCTATTGATGGCCTATAAAGGCTTCTCATTACCCAGGAGGTACACAGGAAAGACATCATGATGGGCGCTGCCATGTTAAGTAAAAATGTCAGTTTGGAGCCAGGGCATGCGCAGAAGGAATCGTCCATGGAGCCAGAGGCAGAGCCATGGTATCAAACTTCCACCCAAATGCTCGCGCACCCAATTCAACCACGTCAATCATAACGACACACCCTGTTTCTATCGCATCAAATTAAAAGCTAAAATGAAACTTATCACAATATGAACAATTGAACATATATCAGCATGATAACAACTAACTTAGGGGCTAATCACACCAAACACGGTTTAAACGCTTGGAAACGCAAGGCGCGACGCAGTGCGGCTTTTTATATTGCTAGGCAACCATTGAGTCAACTGTCTTATCAATCAAATATTGAAGCGCGAATGATGTTGGCTGCTTTTTCGCTCTCAGTGCTCCTTCAAAAACGTGTGCTGCGACCGGCGACAAAAACCTCAAGGCGTTCGGCGCGCATAAACAGCGCGCATACGCTCACTGCTCATAGAATATCATTCAAAAAAGGCGCCGGCAAGTGCCATAAACGCGTTTGGTGTGAATGTCCCCTTAAAGGACCAAAAACATCTTTCAGAAGATTTTATTGGAAGTGTAAATATTTCTTTTATTTAGAGCCGAGTCCCGTTCGTTTGCATGGAGAGTGTGGGGTTTATGATTTGTACTGCAGCCAGCCACCAGGGGCCCATCAAAGAGCCAATGGCTGCACTTTTCAAGATGTATGAGGCACACCAGTGGCTCCTCACGTTAAAATATGGGCCCCGTCATGTGAACCTACAGTATATGCATGCGTCATGTCAAAATATGTGCCTTCTGCAGATACTTCGGAGGGGTTTATGATAAAAAAGACACTCGAGTTTGCCAGATACTCACTTAATCTCATGTGTAATGAGAGTTTAGGGTTAAGTTAGTTTCTTTTTTATTAGTGTATTTTATTATAAACCATTATTATAAAATTTGCCTGAATTTACTGACTATGAATAATTGTACACTGTTAAATATTCTGGTGTAATTTCATAGATGCATGATCGTGTATGGTATTATTACAATGTTTATTGTACATTTCAAAATCTTATCTGTAACCTTTTTAAACTCTCAATTCAAACTGACCAGATCTAATATAAATATTTCTCTTTTAATATTCTTTATCTATCATGCTATATATCATCTTTAGCTAGGAAAGTCTATTTGTGCTTTTATAGTGTGATGCAAAGTATGCCATTATAGTATTAATTGTCTATTAAAAAACATGCACAATTATAAATTTATGATCATGAGAAACATTTAGTCAAGTCTGTTCAAACTTTTGACTGGTAGTGTATTCGTGTTCAGAGGGTAAATCATCTGACTACTAAGAAGTCTCAATGACTAAGACATTAAATTACACTCAATCTGGCCATAATGGTTTTAAGGGAATGGTTATTATGCGTCTGCGCAGATGACGTGAATACTAAGAGCATTCGCAGAAGACTTTTTCTTATTGCTAAATAGCTTTTCACAGACTTTAACAGCAATAATTTCAGCCTAAATCTAATTTATGTGAATAATTATTCGTAATCAAATTTAATTATGCACTTAATGCTAATATGACTATTAATATAATGTAAATGAAGACAGGCTTGACAATTCATAATTTACGGGGCTGGATTAACATGCATTGTTTAAATATAACAAAAAAAACGAATTAACATTAATTAAAGCCATGCAAGTCAGGAAATACCGCCTCTCCCATTTCACAAAGTGCGAAATGTGTATCTGGTCTCATTTAACAAACCTGCTCCGATTTTGCGCGGGATCTGTTATTATCTTAAAGAAACAAGGTATTCTTAGAACAAGGGCGGTATAAATGGTGTGCATGGGTAGTAATTTAATCTCTCACCACTGTAATTGTTATCTGGCCATACCAAAGGGGACTGAGGGTCACTATGCATCTCATTTCGGCAATAAAGAGGAAATAGAGATATGACCTTTTCAGTGATGTGGCGGAACCATTAACTAAAGGTCAATATAAATGACACATTAAACATTACAAACCGTCAGACTTTTAAATTAAACAGAGCCACACAGGAACCCAGCTGGCCCTTGTTAAGATGTACAAGATATAAGCTTTAATTACAAATGTGTAGACAAATTGCGCTTATTTGAAACATAATGTTTCAGTCAAGACAGGTGTTTTACTGTAGCTCTGCTTCAAAACCTGAGAGCTACTTTGGGAGTTTACTGCAAAGTTACTTCGAAATGGATATAAAGTATCTTACATAAGAACATATTGTAAGATAGAAACATGTTAACATGCATAAAACTATAAGCATCATGTTCAAATATTGGGTTCAATATGTAACTTTTTTGGATATAACAAACAAAAGTCACTTATTGAGCAACTTTGAGCTTTTTAATAATTATTTATAATATGAGCTCTGGGATACGTTTTTTTTTGGGGGGGGGGGCAGTTTGACGCATAGGTAGCGTGCACACCAAAGCATTTACGCTGTTGGCCGGCATCTGTTTTCAATTGTTTCCAATAGAAAACAAATATTTCAAAAAAGCCAACAACTGAGCGCCGATTGCCGAAAGTGGAAAAATATTTAACTTTGGGTGAAAACCTCAGCTCGTCAATCTCACTCTTACTCGGCCGTCCAATCACAGTGGAGGAGGGGCGGGACAACCAAACAGCACAATGTTTAACGACTGATAAACGCTTAGGTTACTCACGTAACCCCGGTTCCCTGAAATAACGGGAACGAAGCATTGCGTCAGTTAGCTGACGCTATGGGGGGAAACTCCTGTTTACTCCGTGACTGAAGCCTATTGGTTAACGTCTGTACAAAGTACAGACCAATGACGTTTGAACCCGCGCGCGGGAGGAACGCGTCCCTATATAAGCGCGGTTCAATCGTCAGGAGCTCATTATTATTCGACTGAAGCGCGCAGCCGAATAACACTCGCTGCGTAGACGTTTGTAGCACGGCAAGAGACGCAATGCTTCGTTCCCGTTATTTCAGGGAACCGGGGTTACGTGAGTAACCTAAGCGTTCCCTTTCAATACGGTTCACTTCGCATTGCGTCAGTTAGCTGACGCTATGGGGGAACGTAATCCCATCACGCCGTGCATACACAACGTACTGAAGTGCCTTACCGGAGAGACACTGCGTGTGGCCCTATACCCGGCATATTCACAGCTTTAAAAGCAAATGTGTAAGCACCATATAAATTGTTGACGCGCACACGGTGGGGTTTTAAGCGCACCGGGGGCACATAACAGCACAAGACGGCTAGGCACGCGCCGCGGCTGTGCGAGATAAGTAAATTCAGAGTCACGTTGGTGAGCTCGCTGAGCGCACCGTGGTGTACATGTCACCACCAGGGGCTGGCTGTTTTAAACTAAAGCCACGCCCCTTTGCAACTCCCACCTCGAGGAGGTCCCCAAAGCCAACCCAATGACCAGACAAACACTGGGAACAGGTAAGTAAAATTTAAAACAAGCTTTATTTAGTTTAAATATTAAAAGAACTGGGAATTTGGGGAAAGGGGAAATTAAAACTAATAGGCCTCTTCTTCTCCCTCCAGGGAGACTGCAGCCACGGCAGACAGGCCAAGGGCAGCAAGGGTGCCAACCACCATAAGCTGGGGGAGAACGGGAAGCGTCAGACTCCAGCCTGGACCCTGCTAACCGTGGCGCCCTCCTTCTTCCGTCCTGGAGGCAGAATAATTTTGGTGTGACTGGTAGGGAAGATCTCCACTGTCTGTGTACCTTTCCTTGGGCCGGCAGGGGGTCCTCGCCCCACGTGCCTTTACGTTCCCCTGTCGTACGTCCGTCCACGTTCTCCGTATGCCCACAGATAGTCACTGCTACACAAAAGCACTGTTAGCTTACACTTGAGGTGTCTCTCACCGGCTCTGCTGCTTGCAGCTCTCTGGGTGGGTATCACGTTACACAGTCTGTTCTCCAATTATTTCTCCCTGCTCTCCACAGGCGGCCACTAGGACACAACTGACACTGTTACTTGGACTTCGGTGTATTGCTCACCGGTTCTGCTGCTTACAGCTCTCTGGGTAAGTATCACGTCACAGTCTGCTCTTCAGTGATTCGCTCTCGTTTCTGCTCTCTCTCCACAGGTGGCCGCTAGAACACAAAGACACTGTTACTGGGACTTCGAGTAATTCTCACCGGCTCTGCTGTTTACAGCTTTCTGGGTAGGTATGGTTCTCAGTTCGCTCTTCAATGATTCACTCCCGTTCTGCTCTCTCTCCACAGGTGGCCGCTAGAACACAAAGACACTGTTGCTGAGACTTCGAGTAATTCTCACCGGCTCTGCTGTTTACAGCTTTCTGGGTAGGTATCACGTTCACAGTTTGCTCTTCAATGATTCACTCTCGTTCTGCTCTCTCTCCACAGGTGGCCGCTAGAACACAAAGACACTGTTACTGAGACTTCGAGTATTTCTCACCGGCTCTGCTGTTTACAGCTTTCTGGTAGGTATCACGTTCACAGTTTGCTCTTCAATGATTCACTCTCGTTCTGCTCTCTCTCCACAGGTGGCCGCTAGAACACAAAGACACTGTTGCTGAGACTTCGAGTATTTCTCACCGGCTCTGCTGTTTACAGCTTTCTGGGTAGGTATCACGTTCACAGTTTGCTCTTCAATGATTCACTCTCGTTCTGCTCTCTCTCCACAGGTGGCCGCTAGAACACAAAGACACTGTTGCTGAGACTTCGAGTAATTCTCACCGGCTCTGCTGTTTACAGCTTTCTGGGTAGGTATGGTTCTCCTCCGTAGGTCAACAGAGGGGCGAAGGTCACACACCACCTCACGGGGTTCGAGCGCTGCCCTATCTCCAATGCCCATAGGCCGATCGATTCCTAGACGGGGGCGCCCTTTTCGTAGAGACCACGGGCGGCGGACCCTTTCGCCTCTAACTCTGCGACGAAAACAGACACAGGTAAGTTCACACCACGAAATGTTTT